>CM031241.1:320786894-320894394 GCA_018340775.1 Taxus wallichiana var. yunnanensis | reverse complement strand
ATCACAAAATTTAAGGAAGAAACAATTGATCATACACTCATACTAATGGGTGAGTAGAGAATGGGCGAGTAGGGTTCAAGAATAGCTAAGAGTGAATAGTAAGGTTCGGGAACCACAAATGGGGTGCGATTCCTCTTCTACAAAGTAGATGTGGGCAGCGAGACTATTTGGGGTAGAGCATTGGGATCCCACTAAGCTCTCCCCTACATGGAACTATGACACCCCACATTTGGAATTTTGGAGTTAGTTATTGATAGATCTAAAGACACATTTAAACATATAGTCATAGGAAGTTTTACGGGCCTCGGAAAAATATAGATTGTTTTAGAGTCTAGTGTAGGAGGAAATGTGCCTCCAAGGTGTAGGATAGAGCATTGGTAGGGGATGTATTTCTCTTTTATTTCCAAGAAGAATTGGATGTGGAATAGGTTTTATATGGGGCACCACAATTTTATGGAAAATCTACCTTTAACCTTAGTCGTTGACGACTTTGGTGGGTTCTGAGAGATTAAATTTTAGGAATTATTGGTCTAGTTTCTCCTCTGGATCTACCCTTGGAGTTCCTAGGAGCCTAGGTTTTCATGGGAATTGCAAAATCCATAGGGGTTTTGATTGCATTCAATCCTGCAACTAAAGATCGATTTGATGCACCTTGTTTTACTTCAAAGAAAATTCTAGTGACAAATTTCCTCTTACTCTTCAAATACCTTCCTTTAAACATTCACACCATGTTTCTAGGTGCATATGAGGATCCTTGTTTAATGAAATGAAACCTTAATCTAGCATTCCCTGCATAAACTTGTACAAAGGACTCATACAATTTACCATGTCATTCATCTTAGCTATTTACTCCCTCTCTCAAATCAATCTCTCTCAATTCTATACTTGAATGTCAATAAATTATTAGCCCTTATTACTGTACAAATCAAACACTTCTCATGAGTTTCCAAGGCACACCTAAGAATCATCTACTCCATGTCTTGTGAATTCAATGCAAACTATCAAATGATAAGGTTTTGATATTATTACCTCTATTATATAGTCTTGACATATTTGTACCCACCTTCTTTAGATGATCTCTGACATCCAATAACTCCTAAAGCATCTTTGACATCAAACAATTTACCGAGGACATGAGAACCTTCATTTCCCAAGTAACATTCCACTAGGTGATCTTCATGAACTCCTACAATCATAATATTCTAGAAATAGTAGTCCACCTCTAGATGATCCTAACTTGTATTTTCTTTAGAACATCTCTTGGATCATTCTCAGACTTTGAATCATCCTCCTTGTACGAATTAGCATCAATTTTCTTAAGTCACTGTCACTGTTCAGTCTCTCTTAAAACTGCAATTTACTGCAATCAATAAATCCCTACACACATATCAGTTAGCTCTAAAATTTTTACAGATTTTTATGACCCTTCAAATAATTTTTTTCCAAATTTCAGCTAATTTGGATGCAAATAAAAAAGTTAAATTAATTTTTCCTAATCAGTCATTTCGTCAAACAATTCGCGTGTAACTATGGAAAATTTATGTCATATATAAATTACACATGCATGCACCAATCACTATGAAACTTTTTAAACATAAATTAGACCCTCTTAATATAATTTCTTCCAAATTTCATCTCTTAACTCTTCCGTATGAAAAAGATATGAAAGTTTTTCCAAAAACACTAGTTTAGGGACTGTACAAACCCAATAGGAGAGAAATTTGTATAAATTATTTAATCAGCCCTTCCAAATCATAATATCACTTCACATACCCATAAAACACACCAACACAACCTCTTCTTTATTGATCTAAATCTGAGAACACATATACAAATCTATACAATAACGTTTGTCTATAGTTTTCTTTGAAATGACAATATACAGTCATGTCTCCACCGTGTTCCTAATTTCCTTGCTCTTCCTTCCTATACAACCTTAGCTCGCTGTTACAAGTCATGAAATTTACATTCAAGCACTAGATTCATCCAAGATAATCTCTGTTCTATCATGAAAATACCAGCCAACACTTAGATCTCATCACATTCAAAATGTACACAAAGAATAGCATTAACAATGTATATACATACAAGAACTCACACTTTTATTCAAAACAAGTGGATCTTACGATTTCATGACTGTACATAGGTCTATATGTACCTTCCTTGAGCCTCCCATTTGAAGAAATTTAGACTCCAACTTCTCTTAAATTCTACACACATTGAATATCATGATATGTATTAGCTTTAAAAGCTAATCCCTCTCCTTTCATACGTAGAGAGAAGTTTCTCTTAAAATAATTTATTCTAAACTTGACTTTTAGTTCCACAATCTTCTCAACTTCCTACCAATCATGCTAATTTTTATTTTCTCATATAACCATATTACACCCTATAAACCTATCAACATGACTTATATTTCACAATTACACTCTTACATTATTATAATGATTTTTCAAGTAGCCATATACCTATGAGACGTGATTTCAACTAAGAAAATTCCTAATGAAAATCAAGAATCATTATTACAATTGCAAATTATTAGTTAGGAGAGATATTCTTACTCCTTATTGGACTATTACAAGCATTCTAAAGCTATAATGCACTTCTTATTTGAATTAAAAATTTATATACATCCTAGTGACTTGATGCTCTTGCATCGCAACCAAGGTTATTGTTTTTTCCTTTTTTTGTATTAATGTTCCTATGGGATCCAAGGTTCCCAAAAAAATCATTTTAGAATCTTTGTTTGACAGTTGGGAACAAAGGATTGATATTGAGAGCTCACCAATAATTTGTAATAAGTGTAGAATAGTTGGCTATGATATGCATAACTGATGTTGGGGGGCTTCGACATCTCATGAAAATATTGAGGAAGCTCATGGTCTATATCTGTCTATCTCCCATAACGATGATGAGACAAAATCCGTGGACATGAACGATCTTTGGTGATGATGCGGAGGAGATTAGTGAAGAGGTGTTAGGGTTTCTACCAATGTGGTGGATGTTGGTATCGACTCGATGGAGGATGTGTAGGTAGCCTTGGCCGAATGGTTGGATGGTGACCAACCGGGTGGGTTTGGTGGGTGGGCTGTGACTAGTGAGAATTAAAATTAAATTTTTAAATAACGCTTTAAAGTGAAAGGTTATGATTTGAATCCAAAGTCTGCTCCATGTTATGTTTTGGTTGGTGGGAATATACCCAATGGTAGAAGTCCTTTTATGGATAGAAGGGGAATGATTTTATTAATGAAAATTAGAATTGCACCTTGGGTTGGATGTGGGGGCATCTCACGATGAAATTTATGTTGCATATTCCAATCTTGAAGTTGTTCGAGATGGGTGGACAACGGTCCAGCCTTTGAAGAAACATAAATTCGTTTGGACCAATCATGTTAGGATGAGTCGCACATGTGTCTCTCCCAAGTGGGTCTTAGTGTAATTTTCTCTCTTTGTCTTGGGTTAAGTCTCTTTGACCTAGGTGTGGGTGTAGATTACATTAGTTGTATTTCAATTTTCTTTTTTGGTTTCTATTTTGGTCACTTATGACCTTTCGTCTCATGTTGTAAAGGTTTTTCTAATCCCTTCAAATCAAATCCTTTTTAGCTTATCTAAAAAAATAAATAAAAAAGTCGGTTAAAATATACTAATGATTTTTTCTCATTCAAAATTTATATTCAAAACTAATTTTTATCAACAAAATAAAAATCTCACTTAACCCTATCAAATATTTGAGAGCACACAATACATGACATTCATTGAGAGAATTTTGGGAGTTCCATTAAGACATTCTATACGACAATGAAAATATAATCCTATGCATATTATGGGATGTTTTATTATTACTAATATTATTTTTATGGTGTTACGTGTGTATATGTTTTGGAATTGAGATACGAGAAGTTGTAGAAGAACATAAAGTATATGTTAAAAAGAATTTCTTCGGTATTAATTTTTGAGTGGAATGATGGAGCCTCTCAACTTTTTATGTTTTTTTGTTTTTAAAAATATTTTTTAAAATCATAGAAGTATGGGTATGGTTTGTTTTTTAATTGTGTCGTTGTCATTTTTTTCTTCGTTTTTAAATTCTCTTGGGTCTCATTTTATTTTTATTTTTGTTGTTGTGTTCCTTATATTTTTCAGTTCTTTTAATTGGTTTTTCAACTTGTTGCATGTAATTATAAGGATAAAATACATTTATTATTTTATAACAATTTTATCATCTAGATTAAGACATATAACATATAATTATTGTATTGTTATATATATATATATATATATATATATATATATATATATATATATATATATATATATATATATATATATATATATATATATATGTATGTATGTATGTATGTATATATATATATATATGTATGTGTGTGTATATATATATATATGTATGTGTATATATATATATATGTATATATACATATATATATACATATATATACATATATATACATATATTTACGTATTATATACATATATACACATATATGTATATACATATATGTATATATATGTATATATGTATATACATATATATATATATATATATATGTGTGTGTGTGTGTGTGTGTGTATATACATATATGTATATATATATATATATATATATATATATATATATATATATATATATATATATATATATATATATATGTATATAAACATATATGTATATATATGTATATATGTATATATATATATATATATATATGTATATATATGTATATGTATATATATATATGTATATACATATATACATGTATATATATACATGTATATACATACACATATATATATGTATATACATATATGTATATATATGTATATACATATATACATATATACATATATGTATATACATGTATGTATATACATGTATATATGTATATACATATATATATATGTATATACATATATACATGTATATATGTATATATGTATATATAAAAGTATATGTATATATAAATATACATATATATATATATATATTATATATATATATATATGTGTGTGTTGTATATATATGTATATATATGTATATACAACATATATATATATATATATAATATATACATATATACATACATATACATATATATATGTATATATGTATATATGTATATACATACATACATATATATATATATATATATATATATATATATATATAGGATATATACATAGATACATACATACATACATATATATATATATATATATATATATACATATACATAGATACATACATACATACATACATATATATATATACATACATACATACATACATACATACATACATACATACATACATACATACATACATACATACATACATACATACATACATACATACATACATACATACATACATACATTACATACATACATACATACATACATACATACATACATACATACATATATATATATATATATATATATATATATATATATATATATATATATATATATATATATAAATGTATAGATACATATACATATTTGATTAATATTTCGTTGAAAGAGGGTTATTTACCCTACCCCTACATAGAGGTGGAGAAAAAGATAAAGACAAATGAGAAAAAAATAACTATTATTTTATCTCGATTAAAATTTCCAACCCTATTTCGTATTTGGATTTACATTTTTAAAGTGTTATGGATTGAATCAAAACTTCATTGTCTCTATAGAATCATGAGGTTTTCGCGATAAGTTACCCGATCCATTCTTAAAAATTAAGCACTTCCATCTCTTGGAGGATCTAACCGATTCCTTAGAAACCGAATAAGAATCAAAATCCAAAGGATCATACAAAACCGTGATAATCATGTGCATTAGAGATCTTCCACCAAGAGCTTCTACCTTTAACATGTTTTTGAACTAAGTGACAATTTGCTACTAAATGGCCAAATAGAAAAGCATGTTTTGCATTTCCCTTCATAATCTAGGTTTTGAATCCAAGTTCTATATTAAAATTTAAGTTCAATAGTGGCATGTAAATCCACTGAGGTATCTATATCAATGAAGATTCTAGCATAAGTAGTGTGCTCAAAATATTAAGTTTTTTTGGTCAATAGCTAAAAATTTCCCTAAATTATTACCAATAACAATTAAACAATTCTCCAACTAGAATTGGATCAAAAGTAATAGAAATATCCACAAAACAATTCTAACTTGGAAAGTATCCGAAACCGTGTTAAACAAAAAACCATGGTTTCATTAAAAGTATATTGGAATCAAATTCCCAAACTTTCCCAAGAATTAAATATGATAATATGAAGTACATGTGTTGAAGTAGTTTGATATAAAGGAGATGCATATTAGTGTGAACAACGTAAATAATTGAAAATTATATTAAAATTGTCCACTCATATTATATAATAAGTATCTTTTCCACAAATGTCTTTTATGTTGTATGATCTTTATTACATTATATATATTATTATACAAATTAAAAATTATTTCGAACAATATACAATATTTATAATAATAAGTTTAAATGTATTTTATTTGAAAGTAAAACATGGATGGGTCACTCACCAAGCCAAATAACAAGTTTCTAGAATTAATTATATTAAATATTACCAAATTAATTATAATGGATAATGAATTATTTTTCACCTATCTATTATTATAGATAAAGAACTATATAAAAGAGATAGAATATTAGTGTAAATGATGTTAATACTAGGAAATTATATTAAAAAGTGTTCTCTTTTAGTATATAATATAGTAGCTTTGTCCACCAATATTTCTTGTATTGTAAGATATTTATTACATTCTATATATTATTGTTATAATATATATTATAATATAAAGTACAAATTAGTTTGAAACAAATTCTATAATAATGGGTTTGATTGCATTTTATCTGTCCTTTACATAAAATGTTTCACTTAATGTATAAGTCATTGTACATTTAAAAGGGTTGTATTGATATAAGATATGTGTACATACATCTCTAATCTGTAATAGATATTATGGGATAAAGTTTTCAAAGGCGGAGTAAGGCTTAGATGGAACAATCACCAAGACACATGAAGCTCTTAACATTTTCTTGGAGGATACTAAAGAATTTTATGATATTCTTTTCAAAATATAGAGCTGATAAAAAGTAAAAGGAAAATGTTAAAATTGTGTCATATACATGTGCATTTATGACACCTAAAATCGAGTTTATTGAAAGGCCTTTTTAAAGAACATTTTCACATATCATCACTATTGAGTTTGAAAAGTATGACTTAAAATAAATAAAATCACCATGTTTGGATTATTTTTTGTTAAATGAAATAACTAATTTTAATGGAATGTAGACATTAGTTAAAAAATGTTAAATATGTTTAATTGTGGATTTTTCTTATTAATATGATTTTTTGGTTGAATTTTTATTAATGGTTGATAAATTATATTAATATAATTTTACTATATGTAAATTCCATCATATTATCAAAATAATATAATGTTTTAGTTTTTTTAAAATAATTTAAAAATAAATATTAAATTTAAAATAAAAAATTAATTGTTAAGAATATAAGGATATTACATTCTTAATATTATTAAATTACAGAACAAACATCAATTAAATTCATGCAAAATTGAAAATGTATCTTAATTGTAATATAAATATCTTAAATAGAATTTATTTGAAAAATACTTGAGATATCTTAAATTTTTAACATGTTTCAATTATTAATAACTTAATTACTTTCTTCACAAATCTCTATATAAATAATATTATATGTTATCAATCTAACTACACCAATGCGAATACAAATTAAAAATGAATATACTCATAGATATTAGAATCATTAATCATTGTAAAATACTTCTCAACATAGATAACAAAAATAAAACTTCATATAAAGAAGAATGTGAAAAGGTAAATACTCTTTAATTTCTGCATGGCAATGTGGGTTTACGCAGAAACCATGTCTCAAATCAACTTGAAAGGAAATTTGATTTAGTTAAGACAGAAAAAGGAGGAGGCAGGAAAAACATCAACAATAAAAAGCTTTAAAAACCAATAAACAAATGGTACGTCTGTCGGTCATTCCTTTAACGGTGTATGTTTACAACACACATTATAATAATTTGATTTTCGAAATTCCTTTAACAGTGTATGTTTATATTAATTTGAATTTTGAAATTCCTTTTAGCGGTGTATGTTTAAAGCACACATTATAATAATTTCTGGAGAATAAAAGTGCCATTTTACTCACATAGATGGGAACATTATCAAGAGTCAACTCTTCTATTCTCCATTCTCCAACAATGGACTAGTTAAGATGCACATTTTGTCCCAGAGTTTTCTATGATTTATTGAATTCATCATTAATTTCAATTGAGTTTAGAAATATTTAAGAAATTCTTTAAAATATATTTGAAAGATATTATAAAGGCCGGTGAATTTGATCGAGTTACCTTTTTCCTTTTCATTTTTATGTAGAATGACAAGGCTGTAATTTAAAATATCATATATATATTTAAATGAATAAAGAGAATGAAAAAGTTAACATTATTATTTTACTATTATTATTATATATGTAGTGTAAATAATATTATAGTTTGTATTGAATTTTCATTACTTATTAATTTATTGTTTTTCATATGGTGGTTTAATAATGACATTAATTGGTGGCACAATATTTGTGCTAATTTTTCATCATGAACACAAAGAAATAACTTCATATTTCCATGTTTTCAATTACATATAATATAAAATGAGAGTGTATCACAATTAATTTTTCTCCAAAATTTCATAAGTATGACATTAGGGCATCTTAAATCACATAATACCAAATTAGAGTATATAGAAAACTCATTTTTCTCTTACTATCATGATTTGAATATGGCCAAGGAAATTAAGTGCCTATACCAATTAAGTCTCAATAGTCTGAGGAAGGCATTTGATATTTTGTATGACCTTTGAAAATGAAAACCATCACTGGCCCCAACAATCCTTCCTACATCATGTAAGCATTCACTTGAGATTTTTAATATGTATCCTATTGCTTCTAATCAGACTCTCCATTTTTGAGCTTGTAAGAATAGAACATTGATGATATTGCTTCTAATGTTAACCCATCTTTGGATGAATTTACTTATGAGGGAGGAATCAATCCTCGTTTTTTCTCTTGATATATAGGATTATATGAGGATCTCCTTCCTTTTTGGACATAAGAATAGGTTTAGTCATCATTTACAATACTCATGCATACTTCATGCCGGACTGGTTTCCCATTTGATGTGTCACTTGTTTCACCAGAATCCATTCCTACCCCCTTTATATATAAGACAACCTTGCTAAATGAAGAAACTACTTATTTTAATTTTGGTACTAACAATGATCCTTTCCTAGTACTCCTTGCCAAGTTTCCTTTAGTGACACAAATATCAAAGGAGGAAATGCAATAAGTGTTGCAAAATGTCCCTGATCTTTTTTCTTGGACTTATAACGATATATGCCTGACATCCATCCATATTTTCTTGTTTAATTATGAGGGAGAGCATATGGGTGATAAATATTGTTATGAGTTGTTGAGTAAACAAATCATTAACAATATTAGTTTTGTGAGAAAACATGTATAATGCCAAGTCCGTCCAATAGATAATCCATAAGATGCACCCTAAGGTAGCTTTATTGGTTAAAAAGAAATCTTCTGGCTTTTAGGTTCCGTATTGATCAAGATTCATGGATCAAGATTTCCACAATTTTCTTTATCCAATATTGTCCCAAGAACAACCCAATGGGGAGATTCATTATTGCATTGATTCTAGACTTAAATAATGTTTTTCCTAAAGATAGCTTCCCCTCCAATACATTTACATGATTGTTGAATCCATCATGGGGTATGACATGTTCTCTTTTAAAGACAATTTTTCAGCTTGAATTTTCTTTATGCAATCATATCAAGATTAACCCCGTTGAATAGGAGAAAATTTCCTTTATAATTCTCTATGATACCTTTATAACACTTTCATCCCCTTTGGGTTTAAGAATGTTGGAGCTATTTATCAATGAGCCACGACACATATATTCCATGCGACACCCCAACATTATTATGCAGACTATGTTGATGTTTTTATTGTGAAAAATACACATTGCATAACCACATACATGCTTTTAAAATCATTTTCAAACATCAATGGTTGTACAACATCCATTTAAATCCACACAAGTGTGTTTTTGGTGTCACTTTTGGTGATTTACTATTGTATATCATTTCTCATTATAGAATTGAGGTCAAACCTACAAAGATCCATTCTATTCTCGACATGCCACCACCTTAAAATCTAAAGAAGTTACAATCCCTCCAAGGAAAATTTAATATATACATCGTTTGTGACCTAATTGGCTAATAAAACTTGACCATTCACAAAATCTTGAAAAAGAGAATCCATTAGAAAGAGATGACTCTTTCTAACCTATTTAATATAAATTTAAATTAAATCCTATTTCAAATTGTATCTTTACTCTACTTAATGATATATAGTAAGACACTAACAATAAGTAGAAAAATATAGAAATACCTAAGAAAGAGGAGAGAGAGGGCAACTTAGCTGATTTCGTACAATTTGGAGATGACTAGGTAGGATATTTGTTAGAACAAATTGTAAGAAATGTCATTAAGGATCACTAGAGGTTATGGGATTCAAGATGTGCGGGAAAAAAGTGGCCATAGGAAAGAAGGACTGTGCGTGCGCCCACTGATTTGGGTGCTAGTGTCTAGTCAAGTGTTAAAGTTATGTATTGTTGTGAGGAGGAGCTTTGTTATTAGTTTCTTTTTATCACTCTGGTTTTTCTCTAGATCATCGATTGTACCTGAACCTACAAAACAATTGTTTACCTCTACATGTCCACAAAAATATCAAATCTAATAAAAATATACAAAATGTGGAGTCATACTTACCCGATGGTCTCCCTAAGAGTGAATTTAGTAATGAGTGTTGCACTACAATAGAGACTCCATGTATTTCAATGTGTATATGTGTATAATGATACCCTAGGTTTCCCTTGTGTAATTTTCATAGTGATAGCGGGCTAGATATAAAATGTAGCTATAACACCCACATTATAGACCCAAAAATACAATAGTAAAAATACCAGGATATATTTTTTTAACTTACATTGCTCACTACAAAACACCACAAGGGCTCCAAGTAGAGAAACTCAACAACGCATAAGACACTTACATAAGTCATCAACTCACATAGACACATGAAAACACCATTTACATGTCAATGCAACACTTTCCCCAATGAACAAATTCTAACAATGACCCAACAACATGAAAAGGGGACTCAAGGATTGAAGAACCACAACACATCATTACCATGATTACATCTTAGTTACGATTAACATTCCAAGAACATTATTGTGCAAGGATAATTTTATCCTTTTTCC
This sequence comes from Taxus wallichiana var. yunnanensis, assembly GCA_018340775.1. NCBI lineage: Eukaryota > Viridiplantae > Streptophyta > Pinopsida > Cupressales > Taxaceae > Taxus > Taxus wallichiana. Next base: position 320,882,975 of record CM031241.1, on the reverse strand, counting down.
ACCTACAGATTCTTAAATTCATTTCACATTCATCTTACAGTTCAGCCATTTAAGTTGGTCCTTTATCCCTTACGATAATCTCCATAACTTACATAATTATTTGTCATATTTCAAAATGCATACAAAGTTCCTAATTCTCTCGTTCTGATGTTAAGATTATTTTTCTCAAATGTTATTCAATATTTAAATTTTACCCTTACTACAATAGTGAATCTAATGTGATGTCAAGACAAAAATCTTAGGATTTAAGGTAGATTTAGATTCAAGATACCTTTTCCCAAAACATTTTTCGATCACGGTGTCCTTATTTCCCATCGTAGTTAAAAATAGTTCAAAAACTTGTTGAATCCATTCAACATTTCCACATCAAGAAATTTTATTTAGATTTATATATATCTTTTGTTTTCTCGAAGTTTGATCACACCAAGGCAATTCATATTCTTTTTAACACAAGTAAATGTCTAATTGAGTTACAAGGACTCCAAGAGTGACATTATTCCTAACCTCGAATCTCACTTTACTCTTATATGCTTTACTCTAACATTGCACTATGGTCTCATTATTGGCATCACTTTATAAAAAAGAGTTACGAAAGTACTTGTTTAATATCTTAAAGAAGTACATGATTGGAAGCATTAGAACCATACACAAACCACAAGTGATTTGTTTTCAAAGTGAGATCCCATGTTTCCGCATTTCATGATTCCACAAGAGAAATTTATTTTATTCTTAATGTCATAAGTGACATAACAAGGAATTATGGAACCAAGTTTCTAGTTTCCTAGGTTCTCTAAAGTCAACATATTTCAAATCAATTTCTTTTGTAAGGAGTTACTTACCATTTTATACCCATAAGTTAACCCTTAATTAGCCAAGGTTTGGTTTAATTCCAATTGCACCTAAGGATCTACACCCCAACTATATATGAGTTTAAGGTGAGAGTACATATTTATGATAAAAACCTTCATGAAAGACCAAGGTGTTATGTTGTTAGTAACCAAGGTAACACATTTAGCTGAGAGGAACTAAAGAGTTCATTAACAAGAGTTTAAGCCATAGAAAAAATATTTCACTATCTCCATTTGTGTCATCTGGGGCTCCCACAAGAAATTCATTCGAAGATGAAGAAAAATTTCTAGATCTAAATTTGTAAGACTTGGTAGTCTATTAGGATACTAAGGGAGTAATATCTCTACTTACTCCATAAAAGGTAAGGTTACACCGCATAGTCGTTGCTTTGAACAAGGACTCTTAAGGTGACTTCCAAGGCGGTCTTCACCACTCAACACGGTGTCAGACCTAAAGAGAAGACATTCTCCTTACCCCACACATGGTTTCCAAGCCTAGAAGGAAACCACATACTCCGGATAAAGTTAGAAAATTTCATTCCTACAAGAAGGTTCACGACAATGTTGCTAAACACCGACTATGAAGCTCAACTCAAACTACGGGTATTATTTACCTAAACTAGAAGGTGCCATCGATTAAAGGTTTAAGTTCATTCTATGGTTTTAATTTTTCTACACTAAGAAGGATTACACATGAGGACAAGTTATGAATGAATCTTATGTTAGGGTTCACTATTGTGGTTAGATTCCTTTATTACATTTTCAAGGTAAGAAACACAACACCAATTATTTAATCATCTATTGCACACTAGAAATGCACTAAAATATATTAAATCCAAATTCATTTACACACACACACACACACACACACACACACACACACACACACACACACACACACACACACACACACACACACACATATCCTTCTTTTTACCATATTTAACAATGAATCAACATTAAATCTATGATTAAATGAACATTTCCCAAAGTATCCCTAAAACTAACATGTCATACATATTAGAAAATTTCAATATAAATTTTTGTAATATGGAACTACATTATACATATATACATTTTACAATGACCTATATAAATTTCAATAATAAACAATGAATTGTAGTATGGATTTTCACCATTTTTCTTATATCTTGCAAAACCATGTGAGCATGAAATCAATGATAAATGGCATGGCATAAGTATCCACCCTAATCTAACATAATTAACATATTTAGTTTCTCATTTACATAATAACATTAATAATTTGCATTCAAAAGGAGAGGGTTAGAGACACATTTATTTAATTCCACTTCACTTCATTTATTAACCATGAGGAGAGAAAGAAATAGGGAAAAGAGAGAAACACTATTTTGTTGAAAGATCAATTTCACACAATTCACACAGTAGAGTTTCAAATAGTTATTTAAGAGTTTTAAAAATTTACATTGGTATGGTAACCCGATGGGGTCCTACAACTTCCTTCTTACATTTTCCCGCTAGGTTGTTAAAAATGACCATTTTAGGCTCAATGCTAAGAAACTACTTTTAATCGCTATCTTCTAATGAGCAAAAAACCACGGGTAAAATTCTACATATCCCCTATACACCAAGAATTCACGAAACTAATAGAATTCAAAAATAAAAATTGTTTACGATTTGAGGATAGTTTTCCGAGGCCATCGGTCGTAATTGGTCTAGTTTGACCTAGTCAAACTGTGACTGAAGACCTACAAAATGAACTTTCCAAACTTTCTAAGACTATTTTCCCAAACTAATGGTTCTAGGAAATTGTCTATTGGAATTACTAGAGGTTTGTGAAGGAAATAATAATTTCATCGTCGAGGATTAAAATGGTGAACTGATACAAAACCCAACTTTTCAATTTTAACAACTTCCTACAGCTGTCGAAATGGTGTAATAGGGATACTATAAGGGCGTCAAAAGATCAAAGATGATCATTCGAGGTCGATTCAAGAATTTAAGTGACTCCTCACATAACAAGGTACATGAAGGAAGATTAACAACTCCTTTATGGAGTTATGAAGGTTATTTTTCAAGTCTCCAAAAATCATGATTTATCTACTCTAACAAGGGAATGGTCAACATATTTATAGGGAAGTCAACCTCAACTTGACAATAGAAAGGGGTACTGTAGCAATTTAGTTTGATCAAGAATTTTTTTAGATCATCTCAAAATGAGGGTTTGAGTTCATGGTTTCCCCACCATGAAATATTTGGATTGTGCAAGTTACTGATATGACGTCTTATTGTTTTGAAATCACGATTATTTAAACAATCAGAGCTATGATAATTCCTACGGTTTAAAATTTATCTTATTACAAATGAAAAAATAAATAAAAATAATTATGAAAGATAAGGAGAGATGAACCATGCCTGGAGGAACGAAGCTGGTCGAAACTAAACGGGATTCGGCTTTAGCATCTCACTTTGGCATTTCATCAAATAGTTCATGAGCATTGAGCTAACCTCCACGACGACACACATATCTTCCTGATCACTTGAAATTTTCCAATAGAATATGTTTCCCATTATGTTTTGATGATTTTCTAGGGCCTTCTCAAGGCTCCATACTGAACACGAGCTGGGAGAATGTTGGAAAAGTGTTATGGAGATTGGAAACACATTTTTCACTTGTATTTCCTTAGAAGTTTCTAAAGCCTTTAACGCCTCCATACACTCCTATGAATTTGTGGAGGTTAATAATATCTGTTATAGATTACTTCTTTCCATACCCACCTATATGTGGATCCCATTTCCTCTGAATTTACAACTTTCCCTACACATTTATTTCAATAAAAGGAATATTTTGACTAATTGTGTTTCTTACAAAGAAGGGTTTCATTTCATCACCACAAGCCAACAAGCCAACAACAATAAAAATAAGCAAAATTTTGTGCATACCTTGCAAATTGAATCATTCCATGAGGCCACATCTCTTCACATATCAATTGAAATAGTTTTATAGGGAGGTGCATCGATTGATTTTCCATAGAGTCTCTATTGCCTTTCCAAGCCAATCTTGGTGGTTTACCCACTCCTTTCATAGAAGAATTTTTTTCACGCCCCAAAATACGTGAGTGAAAATTGTAGGAAATGACAACTCATAAACAAGATTGACTGGGCATAGGTCCGAGAGGCTCAATAAAGTATCTCTCCAATGTAGAAGTAATAGAATACCACATAAAGTTGAGGGAAATACCATGGAGATTGCTTGAAACCATAAGAACCATATAACCATAATAAAAAAGGATTAAAAAGACAACAATGTGTGTGACATTTGAAGAAATAGAGCTTTAAGTGCATTAATAAAGATAACCGTGGAATGTTTGTAGGGTCTTCCTCTAAATATATTGTTTTAGAAAAAGATAAATTAAAATATTTATTATCCTTTGATGGATATCCATAATCTTCCCAGAGCTTGTGTTTTGGCAAAGGATGAGACTACCTAAAAAAATGTAAATTGATTTAGTTGGTGACCTACTTTTGCATAGATGAAACAATGTGCCCGCCTCGTGAGGAAATCCATGCCTTCTAAAATGTTGTCATAAAACTTTCCAAAACTACTAAATTTGCAATGCCAACATGGTTTTAGTGTGGTTATTTCCTTTAGGTCTCATTAAAGAGTTTTCCTTATTAAGCAAGGAAAAGCGTGTCCGAAGAATTCTTTGGGGTGGTCATGCCCTGTCGTCAGATGCTACCACACACTAGTGCCCACTCCTGCCATCATTATTACTCCATCTGCGCTCCTCACCGCAAATTCCCATCATCCCATATCTTATTTTTATTGTTTATTTTAACATTGCCATTACATTTCCCTCCCCTTTAAGAGAATCATCCTCGATGTGACACAATACTAAAGATCAAAGGGTAGGTAGGTAAGAAAGTCATTAATGACACTTGTTGTTTAACAAAACAACTTGTTAGTACAATGAACCACAAGGAATTTTTTTGACAATAGCCTAAATTTTAAATTTAGGTGAAGACTGCGAAAAATCTTTTTACTTTATTACTTGGTATTTTTCCTTTATAGTATATCTTAATATCAATCCTATTAATATTTCATTATTTTAAGATTTTAGTTCATTTATTTTTGTGGGTACCCAATAGTAACTGACATCAAGACGTCACATAAAAATCAACACAAAAAAATGACCCACGAGACATCTTTCTACATACTTTCATGACTGTATCACATCACAAGGCCTTTTATTCCATAATGGAAAGACAAACACCCGTAGTCCACATAACAAAGAATTTCCAATAATTATGTCACAAGACCTAGATCCAACACACACAAGTGACTAACAAACAATGAATCATGATGTTGATACATATACCACTGGTATCACATGACCCAAATACCATGACTATACCCACACAATTCCAAGACAAGATATAATAGTATATATCAACCTAGGGGAACGTCAAACCTTAAACATAACAATGTGTAACAAGACTCACAAGAGTACACATAACTCATAACACCAACTCCACACATCACAAAACATCACAAAAAAATCTCCATATATCTCCTAAAGCATCAAAAAACAACTCCATATACCTCCCAAAGCGTCACAAAACAACTCCATACACCTCCCAAAGCATCAAAAATAACTTCATATACCTCCCAAAGAATCACAAACAAAACAAAATCCAAGTGCACTAATCACACACACACACACACACACACACACACACACACACACACACACACACACACACACACACACACACTCTCCTATGTCTCCCTCAAGTCTCTTATGCCTCCCTCAAAACATCACAAAACAACTCCATATACCTCCCAAGAAATAAAATAAAGATAAATTTTCCTTTTCACTCCACAAAAGAGGTCGGTCACCCTATGGCCCTGGGCACATAAGGTCCAAACACCTCTAACCCAAGTGACATAATAACTCATGGTTCAATAACCCGCTAGTTATCTATAACTCCTTGGGGTGTACCCCCATATAATGAAGCGGGTCCATAGGTTCCACCACTCCATGGTGAATCCCATGACCCTATTCCAACACATTATGACATTAGAACCAATATAACAATCCATTTCAAATGCCAAGTGGTAAAAATATCAAGCCTTGGGCTAGGCTATAAAACTTTTAAACTTGATATGCAAAAATTTAAGACTAAGAAAATAAAATGGTGAATTAGTTATAGTTAGTGCAAAAATCTACATGTTAATGCAATAACCAACTAAATGCCCAAAATAAAAGAACATGTTAATCAAGAAAACTACTGGTCCTAGCAAGAAAAGTGAAAGTGTTCAATTTATGAATAAAATACGTGTAGATAAATAACACATCACAATAACTATGTGGCCTTATACATCCACCAAAGGGGTACTCAACGTGTTGCTGACACTCAGACATCGAGCCTCAGCTTGTAAAATAACATATCAAATAATACAACTGTCATCATCTCTCTCTAATTATCCCTCCACTTTGCTTCCACAAGGCTTAACATAGTCATCACTAAACTTAGGTTGAATCCATATGATAACCATATAGGAGATAGAAAGGAGTACAAGTCACCATCTCATCGAGCCTAATGTGTTTACGAAACACAATATACATGACACCCATTGAGCAAGTACCATATATAGAAATGAACATAAGTGGGTTTTTAGCCTATGTAAGACTCCACTTCCTATCTCGTACTTGACTCGAGTGACCTGTCAATGGTACACATTTCCTCACTCCAAACCTACACCTTTTCCAATTTCCCTTAGGGTCAGTTAGTGTAGGATTCACAACATAACACATAACTACATCACTAATACAATGGTGATTCACACAATTTAACCATAACGTCTTACACATGGTATATATAGGGTATAACACAATCTTTACTTTCACGGGTTACGATACATCACATTACCACATACTACACCCAAAGTGCAAGCACTATACAATAGGGATCATACGTTCACCATATGCCCCTAAATAACGACATGAACCATTACATATTACATGAATTATACGTATGAGGAACACAATGTCTAAGATTACAAGATATATTCAATTTGCAATTACAACATGATGACACACCTTATTCATCACAACAAATGACGACATTACAATAAAATCCAATTCCCTTTACAACAATTTTTCATGCAATACATCAATACACCTTCATATCACATAATTCCAAAATGTTCCAACAATCTACAATCCACAATAACATTATTTTCACACACAAAAGGCTATACATCACATAAAATATTCATAGAATCAATGAAAGGAGGGTGAATAATATCATCGTAATCACATCAACATGTTAACATATATGCACTAAGTGACATGCACAACATGTGCATTTATAATATCACAATTACAACGATGTTCACATTACAACATATATCACATTACTCTTCCAATATCAACCACCACCATGAAAATCTTCACTACTCCAATCTATTCGAGAGGTTCGAGAGCATGAACCTCTGATATGATACCAAGTATAACACCCACATTATACACCCACAAATACAATGGTAAAAATAGCAGGATATTTTTTTAACTTACATTGCTCACTACAAAACACCACAAGGGATCAAGTAGAGAAACTCAAAGATGCATAAAACACTTACATAAGTTGTCGATTCACATAGAAACATGAAAACACATTTTACATGTTGATGCCACACTTTCCCCAATGATTGAAAGCTAATAATAAACCAACCACAAGAAAAGGGGACTTAAGGATTGAAAGACCCACAACACATCATTACCATGATTACATATTAGTTACGATTATCATTCCAAGAGCATTATTGTGAAAGGATAATTTTATCCTTTTTCCATCTACAAATTATTAAATTCATTTCACATTCAACTTACAGTTTGGCCATTTAAGTTGATCCTTTATCCCTTACGACAATCTCCATAACTTACATAATTATTTGTCATTTTCAAAATGCATACAAAGTTCGTAATTCTCTCATTTTGATGTTAAGATTATTTTTGTCAAACGTTTACTCAATGTTTAAATTTTATCCTTAACAAAATAGTTAGTTGGATGTGATGTCAAGACAAAAATTCTAGGATTTGAGGCAGATTTAGATTCAAGATACCATTTCCCAATACATTTTTGATCACAATGTCCTTATTTCCCATTGCAGGTAAAAATAGTTAAAAAAATTGTTGAACCCATCCAACATTTCCATATTATTATTTTTATTTAGATTTATATATATCTTTTGTTTTCACAAAGTTTGATCACACCAAGGCAATTCATATTCTTTTTAACACAAGTGAATGTCTAATTGAGTTTCAAGGACTCCAAGAGTAACATTATTCCTAACCTCGAATCTCTCTTTACTCTTATATGATTTACTCTAACATTGCAATATGGTATCATTATTGGCATCAATTTATAACAAAAGAGTTAGGAAAGTACTTGTTTAATATCTTAAATAATTACATGATTGGAAGCATTAGAACCACACACAAACCACAAGTGATTTATTTTCAAAGTGAGATCCATGTTTCCACATTTCTCATTTCTGCAAAGAAATTTATTTTATTCTTAATGTCATAAGAGACATAATAAGGAATTACTGAACCAAGTTTCCGGTTTCGTGGGTTCTCTAAAGTCAACATATTTCAAATCAATTTCGTTTGTAAGGAGTTACTTACCATTTTATACCCATAAGTTAACCCCTTAATTAGCCAAGGTTTGGTTTAATTCCAATTACACCTAAATATCTACACCCCAACTCTATATGATTTTAAGGTGAGAGTACAAATTTATGCTAAAAACATTCATGAAAGACCAAGGTGTTATGTTGTTAGTAACCAAGGTAACACATTTAGCTGAGAGGAACTAAAGATTTCATTAACAAGAGTTTAAGTCATAGAAAAACTATTTCACTATCTCCATTTGTGTCGTTTGGGGCTCCCACAAGGAATTCATTTGATGACAAGAAAAAATTCTAGATCTAACTTTGTAAGACTTGGTAGTCCACTAGGATACTAAGGGAGTAATATCTCTACTTACTCCATAAATGGTAAGGTTACACCGCATAGTCGTTGCTTTGAACAAGGAATCTTAAGGTGACTTCCAAGGTAGTCTTCACCACTCAACACGGTGTCGGACCTAGAGATAAGACATTATCCTTACCCCACACATGGTTTCCAAGCCTAGAAGGAAACCACATACTCAGATAAAGTTAGAAAATTTCGTTCCTACAAGAAGGTTCACGACATAATGTCGCTAAACACCGACGATGAAGCTCAACTCAAACTACGGGTATTATTTACCTAAACTAGGAGGTGCCATCGATTACAAGGTTTAAGTTCATTCTACGGTTTCAATTTCTTCTACACTAAGAAGGATTACACATGAGGACAAGTTATGAATGAATCTTATGTTAGGGTTCACTGTTGTGTTTAGATTCCTTTATTACAATTTCAAGGTAAGAAACACAACACCAATTATTTAATCATCTATTGAACACTAGAAATGCACTAAAATATATTAAATTCAAATCCATTTAACACACACACACACACACACACACACACACACACACACACACACACACACACACACACACACACACACATAAATCCTTTTACCATATGTAACAATGAATCAAAATTGAACCTATGATTAAACGCACATTTACCAAAGTATCCCTAAAACTAGCATGTCATACATATTAGAAAAATTCAAATATAAATTTTTTAACATGGATCTACAGGTATACATATATATAGTTTACAATGACCTATATAAATTTCAATAATAAACAACGAATTACACAACTCCTTTTGCCATCTTTCTTGCATCCTGCAATACCATGTGAGCATGAAATCATTGATAAATCACTAGCATGGTATCCACCCTAATAAAACATAATTAACATCTTTAATTTCTCATTTACATAATAACATCAATAATTTGCATTTGAAATGAGGGTTAGAGAGACATTTATTTCGTTTAGGTTCACTTCATTTATTAAGCAAGGAGAAAGAAAGAAATAGGGAAAAGAGAGAAACACTATTTTGCCAAAAGATCAATTTCACAAAATTCACACGGTAGAGTTTCAAATAGTTATTTACAAGTTTCAACAAGTTTCCACATTGGTATGGTAACCCGATGGGGGTCCTACAACTTCCTTTTTACATTTTCTTGTTGGTTGTTAAAAATGCCCATTTTAGGCTCGAAGGCTAAGAAACTACTTTCAATCGTTGTCTTCTAATGAGAAAACAAACCACAGGTAAAATTATACATATCCTCTTATACACTAAGAATTCACAGAAACTGATAGAATTCAAAACTGGAAAATGGTTTACGATTGGTGGCCAGTTTTTTAAGGCCATCGGTCATAATTGGTCTAGTTTGACCTAGTCAAAACTGTGACTGAAGGCCTACAAAATGACCTTGCCAAACTATCTAGAAGACTATTTTTCCCCAAACTGATGGTTCTAGGAAATTTTCTATTGGAATTACTAGAGGTTTGTGAAGGTGGATAAGAATTTCATTTTCCAGGATTAAAACGATGAACCGATACAAAACCCAACTTTTCCATTTTAACAACTTCCTATAGCTGCCGAAATGGTGTAACAGGGCTCCTAGAAGGGTGTCAAAAGATCACAGATGATCATTTGAGGTCGATTCAAGAATTGAAGTGAATCCTCACATAACAAGGTACACGAAGGAAGCTTAACAACTCCTTTTGGAGTTATGAAGGTTATTTTGCAAGTCTTTGAAAATTGTGATTTATCTACAGTAATGAGGAATGGTCAACATAATTATAGGGAATTCAACTTCAACTTGTCATTAGAAAGGGGTATTGTAGCAATTTAGTTTGATCGGAAGTTTGTTAGATCATCTCAAAATGAGGGTTTGAGTTCATGGTTTCCCCACCATGGAATATTTGGATTGTGCAAGTTATGATATGACGTCTTATTGTTTTGAAATTAGAAATTGGAGACAATTTTTTGATTGGTGAACGGTTTACGATTGGAGACTAGTTTTCCGATGCCATCAGTCATAATTAGTCCAGTTTGACCTAGTCAAAAGTGCAATCAAGGCCTACAAAATGACCTTGCTAAACTTCCTAGAAAACTATTTTTTCCCAAAATGATGGTTCTAGGAAATTTTTATTGGAAGTACTAGAGGTTTTCCAAGATGGATAATATTTTTTTGTCTAGGATTAAAAAAGTGAACCGATACAAAACCCAACTTTTACATTTTAGCAACTTCCTACAACTACCGAAATGGTGTAATAGGGCTCCTGGAAGGGCGCCAAAAGATCAAATATGATCAGTCGATGTTGATTCAACAATTAAAGTGACTCCTCACAAAACAAGGTTCACGAAGGAAGCTTAACAACTCCTTTCTGGAGTTACGAAGGTTATTATGCAAGTCTCCAAAAATCCTTATTTATCTACTTTAAAAAGGGAATGGTCAACATATTTACAGGGAAGTAAACTTCAAATTATCAATAAAAGAGGGGTCTTGTAGAAATTTAGTTTGATCGGGAAGTTTTTTAGGTCATCTCAAAATGAGGGTTTGAGTTCATGGTTACTCCACTAAGGAATATTTGGATTGCGCAAGTTACAATATGACATCTTATTGTTTTGAATAAAACAATTATCTAAACAATCGAGCTATGATAATTCCTACGGTTTAAAAAAATAAATGAAAAGAATTATGAAAGATAAGGAGAGATGAACCATGCCTAGAGGAATGAATTTGGTGGAAACCATGAGATTCGATTCACTTCTCACTTGGCATTTTGTCATACATTTCACGAGCATTGAGCTAACCTCCATGATGACACACATATCTTCCCGATCACTTTAAATTTTCCAACAGAATATGTTTCCCATTATTTTTGATGATTTTCCAGGGCCTTCTAAAGGATACATAATGAACACAAGTTTGTGAGAATGTTGGAAAAGTTTTATGGAGCCTAGAAACACATTTTTCACTTGCGTTTCCTTAGAAGTTTCTAAAGCCTTTTAATGCCTCCATACACTCCTATGAATTTTTTGAGGTTAATAATATCTATTATAGATTAATTCTTTCCATACACAACTATATGTGTATCCCATTTTCTCTAAATTTACTACTTTCTCTACACATTTATTTCAATAAAAGGAATCTTTTGACTGCTTATAAAGAAGGGTTTCATTCTTAAAATCGGTTTAATCGTCCATGTAATAGATCATTATATGTTGCAACATTTGCATTAATTTATGTGTACATGCCTAATTGATCATTTGTAACTACAACATCTAACATATTCATGTTTGGATTATGTTTTGACTTTTCCATACCTCGTTGTTAAAGCGCCACACACCGTCTCTTATTTTCCATTGTTGTGCATCTTAAAACATTTTAAAAATTAGGTCAATTTCCTTTTCTATTCTCCCATGTCTCTTATAAATGACTTCAGTGGAGTGGATGACACAATTTTCATTTTCCCAAGCACCCAGAAAAGTAAAACCATGCCATCACCACAAGCCAACAACAATAAAAATAAGTAAACATTTTGTGCATACCCTGCAAATTGAAACATTCCATGAGGCCACATCTCTTCACATATCAGCTGAAATTGTTTCACAGGAGGTGCATTAGATTGATTTTCCATAGAGTCTCTATGGCCTTTTCCTAGCCAATCTTGGTGGTTCAACCACTCCTTTCATAGGAGTAAAAAACATTTCATGCCCTAACACACAAATCTAGGCAAAATCATAGGAAGTGGAAGCTCACAAAAAGCTTGACTTGGAATAGATCTAGAGGCTCAAGAAAGTATGTCTCCAATGTAGAAGCAATAGGAATACCAAATAAATTTGAAGGAAATACCATGGGAGATTCCTTGAAACCGTAAGAACCATAGCCATAATAAAAAAGGGATTCAAAAAGCCAACAATGTGTGTGACATTTGTAGAAATAGAGATTCAAGTGCATTAATAAAGATAACCATGGAATGTTTACAGGGTCTTCCTCTAAATCCACTACTTCAGAAAAAGCTAAATTAAAATATTTATTATGCTTTGATGGATGTCCATACTCTGCCCAGAGCTCATGTTTTGGCATAGGCTGAGAGTACCCAAACAAATGTAAACTGATCTGGTTGGAGACATGTTTGTTGCATAGATGAAACAATGTTCCTGCCTCATGAGGAAACCCATGCCTTCTAATTTGTTATCGCAAAAACTATCCAAATACTGCTAAATTTGCAATGTCAACATGTTTTTAGTGTGGTTATTGCCTTTGGGTCTCATTAAAGTGTTTACCTTATTAAGCAAGGAAAAACTGATAGGTCAGGAAAATCCTTTGAGGTGGCCATGCCCTATCAGGCCGCTTTGCCACACACCACCGCCCACTCCTACCATTAATATAAATCTAGCTACCTCCTCACTTCCAATTCCTATCATCCCATCTTTTATTTATTTTTATTTTTTATTTTAACGTGCCACTACAATAACAATGTATAGAAGGTGTGTGATGGAATAAATGGAACTTCCTCTCCTATGATGTGTATGCGAGTGATGGAGCCATTGTCCCTTATATGAATGTGATAATGATTATGAAAATATTGAAATAAATAGATGCCTAATACTAATTATGTAACAACACTATAAATTAAATATGTAAAGAGGTACAATTTTGACCCAAACAAAATAAGCTAGAAATTAGAAAACCCTAGTTACAAATGAAGGGATAAAATTATCAAATGATTCATGAATAATTCTTGGCATTGTGCAGAAGTGATGAAATGATAAGAAAAGGAAATAAGTATCACAACAAGCCTTCAAAATTGTGTGACCGCAAGATATTTGTGGACTAGGGCACCTGAAATAGGTCATGGGAACTTGTGGGCATTGCATACCGCTTTGGGTTCCCGTGACTAATCATAACCTTAGAAAACAACTTTGAGGGTTGCGAGGTATTTGTTGTCCTTCACTTCCTATCAATAGTATGTTGCATCAATTTTGTAGATGTTTCTTATATCCTGCAATAAAGAAATGACTTGCAAAACCCTCAAAAGCATATCAAATCCCAAAAAGAAAATAATGCAAATGATGGGTCACACTTTCCTCCTCTCACAAATAAATGAACTTACAACCAAATTTCTACACTACTGCACTACATGTGAGACCTAATGTAGTTATGTGTGTGTGTGTGTGTGTGTGTGTGTGTGTGTGTGTGTGTGTGTGTGTGTGTGTGTGTGTGTGTGTGTGTGTTGAAATCACACCCTAGGTGGCTCTTGTGTATGTGTGCATGAATTAATGGGCTTCCCATCCTATGAAGTGTATTCAAAAAAATTAGTCAATTACCCTTGTGTGGATGCTAGATGGATGCTTGAATACTCTTGATAATAACTTCGTATGAAAATTTAGGTGGTGATAGCTAATTCTTAGTTATTGGTCTTTTATTATGGTCACATAACTTTATGGTTAAATGATTCCCTTGCTTGAATTTTGTAATTAACCCCAAAAGGATGAATACCAAAAACATAAGATGCCAAATGGCTAGAAATGAAATCAAAGATGTGATCAAAGTACAAAGAGGTCGGGGTTCCTAGGCGTATGGGGCACCTTGCGGCTGCATCTTGGCTAGCGCTAGTGGCTAGAATGAAATATGAAAAGATAGACTAGGGAAAGTAGGAGTGTAAGACAAAATTCATTCGCTGAGCATAGAATAGCTTGACACGGTCTTGAAAGTGGCCCAGGTGATTCCACTCATCGATTTGCATGCAGAGATAAGTCTTCCCTTTGCCGTCATCTTTGTTTACCATATCTAAGCCTACAGTGATCTGTCTAGAGTGCTCTCTATACAAGCTATATGATTGTCATTCGCAGTGGATAAGAAACTCATACAGGTTCACTATAAATTTTAAGAATCATGGAAGCTGTTGGACTCGCCAGAATATCGAAAAGATGAAAGAATAGTAGATTTGCAGTCTTCTCCATTTAGATCTTCGTCATTCATATTCATGCACTCAGCCTGTAATCATAGCCGTATAAAAATAAGGTTACCAGATTGGACCACAAATTTTCTACACGGCTGCACCGTGTATCTATTTCATGCTCCTTCCTATCAATTTGTACATTGGAATCCGAGCTATCTAGGGTGATCTCACCGCATCCCATGCTAAATTCTGGTAGAATCTTCTTCCATGCGTAAGGGTTTGTAAGCACTCTAAAGTAGTTGCCTCCATATTTTGAAGTGGAAGACTTGTTCTTGAAAACTGTGAGATTCTGCAATTTGTAAATCCTGTATGCATCCACTTGTAGTTGTTCAACATGATCTCCTGCGATGTTCGTGTAAAATATTTATTTTTCTCTCTACCTGGATTCACTGTGTGGTGAAAATATCCATTTATTACTCCTTGCCATCCAATTGCCCGCAGTTTTAGACGCAAAAGGTGTGAGTTTGATTTCAAATTTTCATAAATATTGGAGATATTAGGATGTGTTCTCCATAGTTATAATATTGTTTTTCGTGTGTCACTCAATGTTAAAATTGAGTCATTGTAAAAATTGTATAAATTTTTTTGCCTTACGAACGCATTTTTGGTGGAATTTGACGTTCGAGTAAGGTATGTTACCATTGATCCTCAAAATCCAAATTCACTGAGATAGCAACATGATACCGGAGGATGGAGGCATCGGAGGTTGGATGTCATTTAGTGACCTCTCGTCAGTCACCAACGATGAGGCCGCACAGATGATTTGGTGGCATTTTTTTAGTTGTGTATTTCCTTCAGTTTGCAGTGTTCCTGATTTCAATAAGTGGAAATTTCACATTGAGGGGGGGAACATGATCCAATGTTCCATTTCCATTATGTCATTTTTTTCTATGTATGTATGAGCAACAGATTTCAGTAGATTTTCCTATGTTATTCCCTGCAGTGAGATATTGATGAGGGTGAGAATAGTACTTGGCATATCATGATTGTAATGCCCACTTCCTTATGACACTTAGTTGATTATCATTTTGAGTTATGCAGACTTTTGGATATGGACATGACTTATACTTACGTTGATTAGCATGATGTTTTGTGAGTAGATGCATTTGGGTTATGATTGGATTTTGTTTTCTGTATGATCTACACTGGCTCATGGACAGACTATTGGATACTGATATTATTTTTATATGGATATATTGCATGTGTCCTAACATTGGATTTCTTCGCCATGATAAGTAGAATGTAGTTGTTGAATTTACATTGCTATAACTTTGGATAATGATGGAATGCATAATTAAGTTGTGATTTAAACCTTGAAATAATGGATAATTGAATTACGTATAGATGTTAATAAATTTCATGCATATGGTTATTTTGGACATTTTGACATGGCCGCAAGGCCAAAGGAGGTATTTTGTATTTTGCAGGAAACACAACATGATCACAACCATGAGGGGGATTGGGAACCAAACACAACAGGATGTCGGGTGGTTACAACATTTGGTCATCAAGGCAACTAGTGAATTGTATTGTGTTACCCTTGTTCTTTATGTGTTAAGAAAAATTTCCATGAGGGGGAAATTTTCTAATGTGACCAAGGGGGTAAGAATTTTAATTACTTGTTTTAACTTACTTTAGTAGGTGATTTCATTTGTGATGTTTTTTAAAATTACTTTTGCTAAGTATGTTTAGATTAATGTAACATCTTGTTTTATTTTTTTAAGTTTTGGAGGGAAGTCTAGTGGGTGTAATTAATTTTGATGGTTGGCTCCTTGAGCCTTGTGTTTTCCTCTTGTATTGAATGCTTGTTTTGAGTGTTGACCACTCCAAATCCTTTGAATCTCGAATTTGAGATTTAGGGCAATTTTGGGGGACTTGTGGGACAAGTTGAATTTGTCCCACACTTCCCAAAACCCCTTACCAACCATATCTATGGGTTGGGAATCCAAAAAGGGGATTATTTATTGTTTTGGGAAGGGAAATGTGACTTTGGAGTGCACTTGTCTTCTTTTTGCATTTAATTGTGCCTTAAGACACATGGGAAGGGATGGATGTGGAAGAGAGATGTCATTCAACCCAACCACCCATTTATTGTGTTTTGGGAGTTGAGTTGACTATGGGAGGTGGTCTTGAGGATGTGTGATGTGGCATCCTACAAGGAGCCACATCACCCTCACTCTTCCTTTTGTCTATTTATGGAAATTTCCTCTCTTGTTGAGGGGTTTTGGAGGTTTTTGTTGAGGAGTTCTTTTCTTTTATTTTCTTTTGGGAGAGGAAAGAATTGGGAAAAGAGAAAAGAAGGAGCTTGGACTTGCATGCTTGGATTGTTTTGGAGGGAGCTTGGACAAAGCTTCTTGGTTTAGGCTTCTCCAATGGAGAGGTAGGAAACCTTCTCCTTTTTTTTTCTTTCATATTGTTGTTGCTTCTATGCTAAATTTGTGAATAATGTATGTTTACTTTTGTGTATTGTGAAAAATGGATAGAATGCTTAATGTGTAGTGTAGGAGAGGTCTATGGGAAAACTCATGAGGGAGGCATAAGAGTAGAATAGGATATTGTGGAGGGAGTTTGAGAGGGATGCCCATCTTGGGTAAGAATGTTCACATTCTTACCTTGTCCTTGAGGGAGCCATAAGAGGAGGGAGGCATAAGAGTATGGGAGGAAAAAGGGGTACTTGAGGGAGGCATAAGAGTCATAGGGGCTTGAGTTTTATTGTGGAGGGTTTGGATGGGCATCTCATCTCAATTGGGAGGCATAAGGAAAAATTTCCCATAGTTCCTTCTCTTGTTGGCTTGGATGAAAGCCTTGTTGTGAAAAGTATTGTGTTATTTGTGTTTCCTTTTTGTTTCTTCTTTTTAACCTTGAATGTTGTGAAGAAAATTGTATTGTGGAAGCAAGTGTTGTTGCCTTGAGTTGGAGACCACCCTTCATTGTGTTGTGTTTGGGGCTCGGGGTCAATGGAGGAGATGCTTCTCTTCTCCATTGAGTTTTTGGTTGGGAGGAGAGTGTTGCCTCTCCCCTATCTTGGTTGTGATTTGAAATACTTGGAACTTGGATCATGGATGAAGAACACTTTGGAGCATTGGGACCTTGTTGTTGACAATGTAAAAACACCATGTATTTACCCACCTTGAGTGGAGGAAAAATGTAATATTGCTTTGTTTCCTTTAGCCTCTATTATTGTAAATTTGTTCCACATGAAGTAGAAAATGTTGTAACAAAATGTTGAAGGAAAGTTGTTTTTGAACTTCATTTGTAAGCTTGTGATGGGGATGGAATTTAAAGTTGCAAGAAAGACAATCCATTCATTCTCTTTTAACTTGTCTTGGAACCTCTTATAAATGTATAGATCTTGTTGAAATGTTGGTAGATCTTGTTTAAAACTTAATGGAAATATTGTAGGTCTCCTTAGTGGAATGTTAGGAAAAATTACAAGAAAATATACATACTAGATTTCATTTTGTTGTTTTAAAAAAAAAAAGGGATGTATTGAAAAGTGAGAATATTAATGCATTACCTCTTGTTGTATTGTTGATGAAAGGAATTAAGTTTTAACTAGGTTCCAATATTCCAATAAAGTAAAGCATACCCTAACTCTATCATGTTCTTCTTCATTTAAGAATTTCTTGTAAATCCATTGGCTAATTATTAAAGGAAATGATATCAAACCTAATTGGAAATCCATGCTACGTTTATTGAATTATGTAGAAGGAAATCAAATAAACTTGAAGTTCCTTACAAATGCTCCTATTAAAATCTGTAGAAAGAAATTTTATTGTAAAAATCCTAAGCTTATTTAGCTCTTTTCCCTTTTCTTTTGATAATAAGGAAAACTGATTTTTTAAATATAATTCGTATTAAAGTATTATTAAAACTTAATAGAAATCCATTAGTAAATTGTAATATCCCAGCATACTAAATATATTCTTATATATATTAACCAAGCATACTAATAATAATTATATATATATATATATATTCAATTCAAACTGACGTATGGCCGTAACAGGCTTCCATCCTGACCCGCGCATGAACTGTTTTTCCTTTATTTGCAAAGCAAATCGTGCCCCGAACATTCTGATATGAAACAGATTTACCTCTATGAGATTTTCTCTACTCTCGCCTTTCACTGCCCCCGCCTAAACGATTTTGATTTTTTTTGTGCGCCTCCTCTGTCCCTCAATCTGATTGTTAAAAATATCCTGAAGGCGAACCGAATATGAAGATGTATACAATACTGAGCAGATAATTTTCCCTAACAAACTAATGGAGTGTGATTATGGTTTCGTAGCTTTTAGGACACTAGCCAAAACTGCGAGTTTAAATATGTCGCACATCAATGACTGCCACCAAGCGATTTTGACTGTCCAATTAAGATAATACCTTTCAATGTAACAAATTCAGTTAGTACTTATCCATTTTTAATGTGAGACACTTTGTATCTTTCTAGCCGCGTGAGACTCTTTTTACTCTTTCGACGTGAAACTGTTTTAGAAGGCCAAATTTGTCCAACTAATTATGCTGAAGACGTGTAACAGTGTGGGAGAAGCTTGACGATGACGCTCTCCTGCTTGTTATAGTCTTGATGCAATGCTTGTTCTCGCGCCCGGGACAATAAAGCAACCAATCGACATTGAGACACTTTCTCTGCCCTCAATCGTTTTGAGGATGCATTCGATCTTGAAAAAAATAACAACATAGTTGGACAGCCTACTCTTTTAGACACCCTCACAGCCTGTTCTCCCCGTTGAGCTACAGGCGCTTGACTTTGAAACCTACCCCGTTCACACCTTGCGGCACCCAATGAAAGTGGAAGTAACTCACCTCCTCACACGCCGAGTTTCATTCTACACACCCTTTCATGTTCCCATGTGCCCAGGACATTGTTAGACAACGGGCCGACTGTGTGCAAAGTCAGAGATTTGCAAATCTATGAGACTAATTGTTGATGCGGCCAGAGGTTGGTTAGCCCCCTTGTCCCAACGGTAGCGCCATCATTAAACTTCCTCATTAACTCCACGCAAAGGAATGGGGTTTAAATGTTATGGCAGGTGCTCGTTGAGCCGCCCACCCCTCACCAAACACATTTTTCCAACCTAATCCTTTTAATGAGCCTATTCGTAGTGGCTTTGACCACGCTTGTTCCTCCTTCTGGCAATCACCTTATGCCGAGTTGTTCGGTTAGGTAGTCGAGGGTCACATAATTTATTTATTGTTACAGTCTTTCGTGAATGTTTGTTTTGATTGTCTATATTGTATTATTTTAAATTTAAACTTTATTCCTCACTTATTATTTGCCCTCTTAACTTTTAACTCCTTTAAATAAAATAAAAGAATAAGATAAAAGGACTTACCAATACTCTATTAATTCTCTTCTAAAGTATTTTGTATAACTCATATATATATATATACGAACAATAGTGAGCAAGATTGAAACATTTCTTAATTCCAACTTATATCACTTAAATTAAAAGTAATTAACCTTTCAAAGAGATATCCAGGAACATATATTAAAAGATTTCTATAAGACAACAAAATAGCAATATATGTGTTTATCCTTGTAACATATCTCTTCAAATATATATTAAATATCTCAAAAAAAAATTTAGTCGTATTGTTGGATTAAATGTTCGCGGAAGCAGGTGTTTGTTCCTCCTCGTCGTCCATCGCCGTGAGCGCAGCTAGGCGTCGTTCGTCTTTTTCCGGTGTTATAATGATGTGGTTGTAGGTAAACCACTTGAAAACCTTCATTTGTGGTTTGTGGTAAACCAATAACAAAACCACCATTCTTGGTTGTTGGTAATCCATTCGCAAAACCATCACTTTGTGGTTTGTGGTAAACCAATTGCAAAACCACCATTCTCGGTTTTTGGTCAACCGTTTACAAAACCATCCTTGAGGTTTGTGATCATCCTGTGAAAATCACCAGATCATGAGCAGGTGCAAGTACAAAGGCAGGTTTTCCCCATGTTCGCACTAAGGGGGGGAATGTTAGGAATATTATAGTGCTTCACATATTTATGTGTGTGAATAATAATTACGTGTGTAATTATTATGGTTGAGAGATTATTGTTAGAGTTGTTATAATATATTGTTTCAACAATATATTATTATATTTATTGTTATGTGTGGGTTACGTGAGTTATTCTCACCCCACATAATTAGGCTTGGTTGAGATTTTGTAGTTGGCAAGACTCCTTAGAATTAGGATGTCTTTTGCCTATATATGTGGTGATTCTGTATTTTGTAATTGACCGGAATACATTGAATATACATTGTGAAGAATATTATTATGTGAAGTTTATTGTGTAAATCTGGTCTCAAGCTTTCAGGAAAGAAAGAACTATACCTAACAACTAGATAATATCTCCTAATATCTAAATAAGATAAAAGAAATATCCACACACATAAGTGGGTGAGGATAAATACAATAAAGGTAAATAAAGTACCTAGGTGAACATGAGCTAAGGTAACTACCTACTCTAACATGACGAACGATATTAGAGTTCAAGATGAGGAAGAATGGAGGAAGGATTGAATTTTCTAGTTTTTACATTTTTGGTACTTTGGAGAAAACAAGGCAAAAATGGGTAGGCATGTCCGAAACTGAAATCTCAAAAGTCTGAATTTTCTAACTTTTAGATTTTGGGGTTTTAGAACTCTCAGTGTGAAATTGAAAAATCTCAACTCAATGTCCAAAATCTGAAAGTTTGAAAATTTAAACGTTTAGGATTTTGAGGTTTCTAATATCTCGGAAGCGTGCTAAAATGGAGCGTAAATGTCTAAAATCTTGAAGTCTGAAAGTCCAAAAATTTAGAATTTTAGGATTTTGAAGAGCTCGGGATGCATACCAAAATGGAGAGGAAATTTCTAAAATCTTGAAGTCCGAAAGTTTTAAATTCAAACTTTCAGGATTTCAAAGTTTGAGATACCTTGAGAAGCGTACCGAGAAATGGAACGAAATGTCTAAAATCTCAAGTCCAAAATTTTGAAAATTTGGACTTTCAGAGATTTTAGGTTTTTTGAATTTTTAATCGTGCCGAAAAGATTCGAGCAAAATCCCAAAATCCTGAAAGTCTGAAGTCTGAAATTTTAGACTTCGGAGTTTTGGGGTTTCGACTTTCAGAGTTTTGGAAGTCTCGAACCTCAAAACATGAAAATCACCCCTCAATGTCTGAAACTCAAACCCAAAAATCCAAAATTTTGGGTTTTGGAAGTCTTATTCCACCTATTTTATAAAATGACACTCGACCTTGATAGCCATATCTTTCAACCGGAAGCTCGAGATTTGAGCAAGAGGGGAATTTTTGAAATCTTACAATCTCCTATATGCAAATACGATTGGATATATTTAAATAAGTTGGACTAAGTTCTAAAAATGAAAAATACTCTTATTTTTGAGGTGTCCTAAACCACCATCAAGGTATGGGCTTCCTCTTTCCCAAAGAATGCATGGTACATTGAGGTGTGGGTTTTTCATGGCACCCATCATGCTATGCGAAGAATTCCATGCATTTTTGGGGTGGTTGAAGCTGTATTTCATATTTCTTCTATCTCCTTCTCTAATTCTTCATATATATTATAAGGAGGGGAATATTTAAAACGTTAGAGATTTTGGCTTTGCACCCTCCCTTCTTCTCTGATCTACAAGTGAATTTGTGGATTTCAAACCTCCCATTTAAATTATAATGCAAGTTTGTGCCTCTTGGCCATTGTAATGGATTGTATCAAATTCTTGGAGCAATAAAAATAAGTCTGTGGATGATTTCAACCCTCTCTTATGTTCATTATATCTGCCTAATCTCTCATTGAAATCTTTGTTATCTATGAATGGTGGTTGTATTACACTTCTAATGGTTTGTGTTTTATTACAAAGCAGGTGTTCAACATTCCTTTAGTACATCACCTCTATTAGAATAGGTTTAATTTCTTGCATCTTCTTAACCATATCTCCTTGGAAAGTTAGAGTAGATTTTAAGTATATCATCTATAAATTATATGTGTGCACTTGAATAGAGGAATAGGAACCACCTTCATTCGAGAGAGCTTTCCCGATTTCAAAGTCCCACACTTTAGAGAAAAGATCCATTATATGCAATCACACCTTGAGATTTTCAATCCATCAAGTTGCAAAATTAAGGTGTGATGTGATTATGCATCAACAGTCCCCATGGGAAGGGTATCCTCATGTATGACCAAGTGGTGTTAATGTTTGTTTAATTTCCTTTTGCATGTGATTTATTTATTATAATGTATGCTCACTTTATTTGTGCTTAAGTAATGTGCTTTGTTTAATTAATTCATCATATGATTAAGTTAAATTGGGATGTGAGAAAGGGGCATTTAATGTGGTAGATATTCCTTGTTATATAATGGATTTGGAGGGACTTTATTGTTTTAAAGTTGCACTTCACTTTTCTAAACTCAAACTTTGCTTTGGAGCAAGTTTTGAGAGATAAGTTAGACTTGTCCCATGCCTCTTAAACTCCCCCACCAACCATACCTTTGATGGGAGGAGTTAATTTGATCCTTTATTATGTTTTTTAGAGGAAACAAGAGGTGATTAATTACACTTTCTTACAATTTATTTTAATGGTGTCCTTAGAAGTATGGGTGGTTTTTTATGTGTCTAAGAGGAACTTGTCTTTTCCTTAGCCACCTATTTATTGGTCTTGGTATTAGTGATTTACCATGTAAGGTAGATTGTAGGATGAGTGATGTGACATCCTACTATGAGCCACCTCACCCTCCTCTACTCTTTTTCTATTTATAGGAGTGAATTTGAAAATTTCGGGGTTACTTGCTTTATGTTTACACTTGCACATTTTATAGATTATTTCTTGGTTGCTTTCGTGGAGCTTGGAAGCTTTCTTTGGATTTGATCTTGGAATTTAGAGGTTATTCCTTAAGATTGGAGGCTTTTGTTATGGGAAGGTAGGGACTTATACCTTGTAATTTACTTGATGATCATATGTTTGTTTTTGTTGAAAATAAAGTTGAATGTATGTGTTGTGTTGGTTTTAGGTAGTATGACCTTAAGGGTGGTGTGGGAGAAGGAAAATGTGGATCTTTGAGGGATGGATAAGAGTTTAGTATATCTATCTGGAGGGATTTTTTTGTGTGGGTCCCACCTTGTGATGGTAAGAAATATTTATTTCTTACCTTAGTATGTTTCATTTGAGGAATGGTAAGAGATTGAGGGAGGAATAGAGCTTGGTTTTGTTTGTGTGGAAGAATATTTTGGACTCTTTTAAGGTGGACACTTAAGCCATTGGAAGGTATAAGGAATTCCCCATATTTCTCTTCTCCCTTGGTTATTTTAACTCTTTGTGTTAGGAAAATTATGGATTGTTTCTATCTTGTTATTGTTTTTTGGGTTGAAAATTTTGTTGTTGTGAATGGATGTTTGTTGAATCATTTGTAAAAGTTTCCATGGTTGCTTAATATCCCTTATTGCTTCATTGTTGGGGCTTGGGGGCCAATGAGAAGGATGGATTCTCCTTCTCATTGGAATATAGGTTGGGAGGAGAGCGTTTCCTACTACCTCTTCCTTGTTGTTGTGATTAAAGATGAAGGAAAATATTTTGGAGTTGCTAGTTTTCATGGGATGGTGAGATTTGCATTTGAGACCAAAATAGAGAGAATCTTATTTTTAAAATATTATTATGTTATCTCTACTCGATGGAGGGCTTTGTAAACTTGAACTTTAAGGTTATAATATTTGTAAATGTATTATGGAAATCTGATTATATTATTCATTTGAGAAGTGATAAATGTTTGAAAGGAGAATGTGAAGATTGTATCTTATTGATCATTGTGTCCCTTTCAACTTGTAATTTATATCAAGGGTGAATTTTACTATCAATGGAAAATGTTCTTGTTGAAATGGAAATATAAAATAATATAGGTTATGGTGTTTCCTTTCAAATGATCTTGTCATACTTCATTGCATTTTAAAGGAAAAAAATTACAATCTGGTTGAGTTTTCATTTTTCCTTTCATTTTTGTAAGCTATTCAATTCGTAAAATTTAACAAGATACTATCACATTTATAAAGGGTATGGAAACACTAAAGTCTTTGATTAAGAGAGAAAATTACTACTCCTTATTTGTGTGATTTCCTCAAAACATTCTACCTATAAAATATATATATATTTAAATATAATTTTATACAAATAAATATACCAAAACATAATATTTTAGAAATAATCTAACAAATGAAAGGGAAATGTAAATATATAGATTAATATATATATTTTATGATTTTTTTTATTATATACGTAAATATATATACCTCTTTATATGAATTTGAATTAAACCCATTAGTTAATATATATAATATTAAATAAATTTTAATATTGGAAGAAAAGGCCTTAATCGGCTGAGTATAGTTTTGGAAGAGTAAAGTATAAGAAATAAAATGAAAAATTTATTACCATTCTACATAGTGGGAAGCCCACATTATTTCAACCATGGACCTTTTAATTAAAAGGAATTTAGAATTTAAAAAAAAAATTACGACCCATATTCTTTTAACTTGTGTGTGTGTTTGTTTGTTTGTGTGTGTATACACAAACTCTTAATCCATAAGGAGGAATAGTATTGGAACTAATAACAAAAAAAAGAAGAAAACCACATTCTAAAACCCTAAGAGCGATAATTAAAAAAATAGAGGAAGAGATCCTTCCATTTACAAAACTAGAACAAAATTCCTCCATGGTTTCCCTTAAGTTTCCATGGCTTCCACTCTCCTCCACAAAACAACAATGAAGAAATGGATAGTTTAGGGTAAAGAAAGGGATTAAAAGAAAACTTAAGAATTTTTAGGACATTTTAGAAAACCTAAAATCTAAGGGTCCACATTAATCTAATCTAAGGGTGGAGGATTGTCCCTACAATTTTAAGTTGTTAACATTTTTGTGGGAATGGGTAATTTATTTTTAAATAAAAGTATGGGTATTGGTTGAATGATCCATTTAGTGGTTAGGTCAAGTTATGACCTTTTTATAGAATAATAAATAAATAAATCGCATTGGGTTGTAAGGATTAATTAAACAATTTTGTGCATTGTATTTTGATAATGAGCTAATGGGATTAAAGTAATTAAAAGTAAAAGGTATGGTTAAATAATTAAATGATAGGTATTGATGTTAAGTTATTAAGGGAGATAGATTTAAACCACCTTAGGAATTAGCCTATAATAAACTAACGTGGATTTTTAAATGAGGTGAAATAATGAGATTAAATGAGTCAATATATTTAAAACATAAAATTTATGGAAACCTTATAAAAGGATTTAAATCTCGTATTAAATTTTTAAAGATAAATTTAAATTGATTTTGGATCAACTTATTAAATGGCTAGATCATTGGTGGTGATAGATGGATTTAATTTAATTTAAATGTATTTAAAAAAATCCAAGATTTTTCAAAATTAATTAATAGAGTTGATGTGGTTTTAGTGCGTCAAATTTTTGGGCATTACAACTATTCCCAAAGCACATAGTCCCCACCATTCATGCTACCGCTGCTATACGCATTGATTGAACTAGATTTAATTTAATTTTATTGAAAAAAAACATACGTCGATGTGATTTGTGATGACGGTACCCACTAGGGCATGTGCATGCATTGTATGTTGTTTTATGATGGTCGCACACCCATTTGTAGGTACATTTTTAGTGTAGTTTAGTTTTTGGCCTTTTCACATGTGAATACCTAATCCCAAGGAAATTTTTGAACCATGTTATGTAGATTATATGGGATTTTACATAATTACTTTAAGTGTGAATTTATTATAGTTAGGTGTACATACAAGTTGCCTCACCTTTTAAGGGGATATATAAATAGATGCTTATTTTAGTCATTTATAATCAAGATATACAAGCAATGAATCTATACCAAAATAATTTTAAAATTAGTTGAATATATCATTTTTATATAATAGATGTAGTTTTTATTTCTAGTTTTTTTGCATCCTCCATTCCAAAACTTGGTATTTTAGCATCTTGTTTTTCGAATAGATTATTAGTAGAGCATTTAAGTGCTTTCGTCTTTTTTTAGCCACATAGTTAGGGTTTCATGTGAAGAAGAACATTAGAGAAGCCTTTGTGTGCTGCAACATAATGTTTTAAGCTAAAATCAAACGTCCATTTAGTGCTTTTGTATTGTATATCTCAACCATTAGAGAAAATTTCTTTATTTTAGGAAAAGAGACACATTTGAAGTAACTATTAGTAAAGTAGTATATCAAAATTATATTAGTAAAAATTAGTTGTTATTTTTGGTTCATTACTTTGCATCATCCATTCCAACAACTTTGACTTGTCGAATTAGGAATCCTTGTATTGCTTCGATAACATTTAACATTTACGGGGGATACATACAATGATAATTATGACAATAGTGTCAAAATTTCATGATGGCCCCATCCCACTAGAAATGGAAGTAATATTGATTATCTTCTACATACATGTAGAATATCCTCCATCATTGTAGAAACCCCACTTTCTATCCCCTAGTGCACAACCTTCTTTCCTTAAAATTACAAAATATGATACTTTTTCCAACACAAAGCCAATTTTAATTCATAAAAACACTCAATCCCACTCACATTGACCATGTAAAAATTTACGAATATGTTAAAATATAAAAATTTAAAATGTGGTCATTCATCTATACCTCTCCATTATAATTCAAGAAATCACGTCCAAACCTCATTTGTATGTTTTAATTTTTACAACCTTATTTGATTTTAACCACATGATCAACTAAGGTTTCATCTAATATTGATGAAACATGTCATGATTATCACACACACCACGCACGCGCCACGAGAGAGAGAGAGAGACACACACACACACACAGAGAGAGAGAGAGAGACAGAGAGAGAGAGAGAGAGAGAGAGAGAGAGAGAGAGAGAGAGAGAGAGAGAGAGAGAGAGAGAGAGAGAGAGAGAGAGAGAGAGAGAGAGAGAGAGAGAGAGAGAGAGAGAGAGAGAGAGAGAGAGAGAGAGAGAGAGAGAGAGAGAGAGAGAGAGAGAGATGGCGCTCTGGAGCTCTACAAATAATGAATCATATAAATCATTGCATAACATCTCTTAACTACATTAGAGGCCATCTTCTATCTCATATTTTATCCTTTACCATAAGTTCGAATACATTTTACTCAAATGAATTATTTATCCTTTCAGATTTAATATACAATAATGTATACCATGTACCTACATCAAACCTTCATGAAATATTGTAACAAGGTCCTAATAATACACCAAAAATGTTGGCATTCTAGGAACCTCTCCAAAAATTATGTTAGAACAATCCTAGCATGAAAAATATTCATCAAAATTACTCTTTCCTCTGGATTTCTCACATGAAATGGTATATTTCCTTGATAGATATCACAAAGACTATTTGAGAATAATAAATTAGCATGGAAAAAACACATGAAAACCTACCCAATAAAATGTACAAAATACACATAAGTACATCATCATCATAACACATATACAAAAAAAAATCTATAAATATTTTCATTATGAATAGTTATGGTTATTATAAAAATGTTTGTATTCGACATTAAAAAGATAATACATTTTCATGTTCTATCTTATGATAACATAGGATTACAATGTCTATGAATAATACCACATAAATCATGAAAAAAAAACAATATCCATCAAATATCCTTGAAACTATAGGAATTTCCTCACTCATTATTCATTGTTAGAGTGCCCCACCTTTATAAAATTTAATATCTCAATTAAGGACCCCATGGGGTTATCTATACTAATCATGGACCCTTTAGACATGTTAGTTGGCACATAAATATTTATGACTTATTTATTTTTCTATCCCTTAGAGTATGTATGGTTTTCATTGAGATTTCAATAAATGCATGCCTCTACAATCTTCATCATTGAAATTTTTTCTTCCATAAAATCACAAATCATATGTAGTACTACCTTATTTCTTTACATTATGTGTGTCACTCTTGTGTAGTTTGTTTCATTCATTGTGATGGATATTCCTAAATATTATTGCATGGTCTACACTTAAGCTTTATTGTTCATGGATAATTATAAAAGTAAATACATTCATACAAATCTTATCATTAGGATAGTTATCTGAACCAAACAAGATGACACTCTCTCCTTAAGACTTCAAGCTTCTCATATGCATTGTGTCTCACACTTTACATATAGACTCATGGTATCTTTGCACACAAGTTTTCTTCCTTGTGTGCCACCACCTAAATCCTTAGTGTCATGTAGATACTCCTAAAGTTCATGTCATGTGTGCAACATCAAAACATACTTTTCACTATAAAGTGCATTCATTCCCACCACATAGCTATGTCGAGATCTCTAGAACTTAATATTTGCATTTAAGATTTTTCTATTACTTAGTATGCTTCATGAAACTCTCTAATTTGTATCCACATTAAATCACTTTTATCATACGAAGCACTATAATTTTAACCACCACATCTACAATAAGTTAAATGGTAACTAAGGCATGAGATGAATAGTTTTGTAATTT
The DNA here is from genome assembly GCA_018340775.1 of Taxus wallichiana var. yunnanensis. Taxonomy (NCBI): domain Eukaryota; kingdom Viridiplantae; phylum Streptophyta; class Pinopsida; order Cupressales; family Taxaceae; genus Taxus; species Taxus wallichiana. Next base: position 320,853,619 of record CM031241.1, on the reverse strand, counting down.
TACCCAATTATTACTACCTGTTTTTGTATTTTCCTTCTATTTATGATGTATATAAGTTCAAATCAATAGAAGATTAAAAATCATAACTAAACAAGAAGATAATAACTTGAATACTAGCTTGCCCTAAGTAACTAGTATTTGTGAGACACATTTTTGATCAATTTTTAGTCTATGATAATTAATTAGGAAGCATTTCACTCATTATGATCATAGGAGCTCTCAATCTCATCATTATTGAACATTATACACCATTCTAATCTACCATATTCTTTCTCATTGAATATTATTTGAAATATTTATCAAATGTATTTTTACATGTGTTTTTGTTTACTACTATACTAATATTAATTTTATCATTCTATAACCCCTAATCTTGTTATCCAAATTATAGGTTTGACGTTCAAACATGGTCTCATGGTGTAGACCATATAAGATTGAGTTGTCCTTGCTTTCTTGTTTAATGAGATATTCTATATTCACATGATCAATGGTATTTGTTATATATTATATTTCTTGAGAAAATCAAGTGGACTTTGTAAATTGAGTATGAAGAAATTTTATCTAAATTTTAACAATATTATAATTATTTTTGCATCTAAATATCCATTATCCTAGTCACATGGGATGTTATATATTTTAACACTTGATTTCTTATTGCTATTTTAATGGCCAAGTGTATATTGGAATGACTTTCTTAAGTGCCACTATAGTTGTAATTATTTTTTCGGTTTAATTGAGGAACTATGTTACCCCGAGGTCAATTGTTTTACAAAATTGTAAAAGAACGTCATCCGTTGGAAATGTAAAAATGATTTCTCCATGTATAAAATTTAAATATCTATGTAAAGTGAAAGGGATAGCTCCCACTTCGTAAAAGAAGGCTTAAATTTATTGTGTTTTCTCAGAGGGATCATCATTCTTGATTGTCAAATCTGTTTATGATAATACTTGAAGTAGTTAGGGCCTCCTACAAATAATTAATTGTAAGAGAAAAGTGTCACGATAAATAAATATTGATTCGAAAATTATTTATAATAACTTGAATATACAAATATAATCAATAACATTTGTTTGAATATATAAATATAATCAATAATATCTGTTAGATGTGGATTTCATTCTTAATTAAAATTAAGACTGATAAAAGCTAAATGGTTGAGTATCAGTTGACATTGTCAAGTATCCTCTAATTCTTTGTAAACAATATCCTCATACACATTTGATTTTAGTAACTAAAATATAGATATCTTTACTCGAGTATCTAGATACATATAACCTAAGATCTTGATAGAGGTTAAGAGAATTTTTTTGAGTTATTTGTTATTTCAACAAAAATGGGAGGACTTTTATTTTTTTTCCTATAGCTCTTCTTTACATGTTATGGCTCACCTAATAGTAAGTTGTCATAAATTGAAAAGAGTTATATTGGAACCACATATTTCTACATGATGTCCTAAGTTTACTTATTATAGATTGAGATTTTGCAAAGGGGAGATATTATTTCTACATGAAATTTTAAGTTGTATTTATAAGAGTTGAGATTTTGGAAAGGAAGTAAGACATCTACAGAACAAACAAAAATTAAATAGAACTTTAACATATTTTGAAAAATAATCAAATACAAATTTATAATAATTAAACATAAAATTAACATTTGAGATGATAAAAAAATGTGATAAAGAATAAAAAGGACTAACTAAAATTGTAATATATACCATATATATGTTTATACATTTGAAATCAAGGTATAATTGAATGACATGAAAAATTGAAATTAATAAAGAAAAGATTACAAATTTATTAAAAAAAAAACTATCAATACGCATATTTTTACAGTTACATTATGGTTAAATTACCGCGATCCATTAATTAACAGAAAAAAAGAAGTTATCGTTGTTGAATCTAATATGTAATATGATTAATGTTATAGAAAATAGATTTGACATCATACAATCTAAGATAGAACAGTAGGGTGACCAAAATTATTAGGGTTTGTATGGAATCTGAAAGGACAATGAAGAGAATACAAGTTTGTACACTAAGAACGTGGGTGGGGCTCCAAACAGACCCAAGAATGTTGGCGGCGCTCCTGGCAGGTGGCAAACATGACAGGAAAAATATAAAAATAAAAATTGCTTTGACAAGTACTCTCACTATGAACAGGAGGCCGCACTTCATAAAGAAAAAAAGGTGGTGAAAGGCTATAAGTTGCAGAGGATTCATTGAATGCAATGTGGGTCCTCTCTTTACTATTTTGAGGCCACAATATCCTCTGTATACAACAGATGGAGGATAAGTATGACAACAAAAACATTTGAGAGAGAAAATCATTTGAATACCGAGGATAAGTTAAGACAATCATTTCAGACAAGCCACTTAAGAAAAATACACAGAAGATGCATATCATATCATTTTCACCGACCATCCTTATAATAAAAAAGAAGAAAAATCAATCTAGATTTTACATGGTGATCAGTTTCTGCCAAAATCAAAGAACAGGTACCTGTCTGTCCATAATGATTTTAGATCAAGAAAAATACAATAAATAAAACTCTTGTAGTGCACCTGTCTGTCCATAATAATATCTGTTGTATTTATATATGTATATTATCTATATCTGTTATTTCATTATTATGTAGTTCTATGTATATTATCCATCAAACACACTTGATTATTGTAAATCGAACCTACCTCTTACCATTCTTCACTTAACACCTTACCAATCAATTTTGTTGATTTGAGAACAAATTAGAAACACAAAGAAAACCCAATAGTAAAGGCAACATATCATACATGACACAATCATATAATTATGCCGAGAGGCATTCTCATATATATATATATATATATATTGAGTGGAGGATTAGTCGTTAATATGATATAGGTATGAAATTTATAAACAAATTTATTAATTGCAGTTCACATAACTTGGACACACTCCAGGATTAGTCATTAATATGATATAGGTATGAAATTTATTAAAAAATTATTATTAGAAAATATATTCCGTGTCTTTTTCACTTTGATGTTTAGGTTTGATATGTATTTTTAAAAGTTACTTTATGAATTTATATATATTTAAATTTATATCATGATTAGATTTAATAATTTTGAATGAAAAGAAAAAAATTCCACTTGAGATGTATTATTAAAAGTTACTTTAGGAAATTTATATCCTATTTAAATTTCTATCTTGGTAAAATTTATTAATTTTGAAAGAAAAAAATATACTTGAAATTTTGAGTAATTTTTTTAAAAATGTAGACATTGTAAGTTGAATTGTTTAGGAAAAGATTCCGGTTGAGATGTATTATTAAAACAACATTTCTATGTGCCCAAGACACTTACAACTTTAATAATGTTTGTATTTTTATCAACCCATATATTGAATAAAATTTTTCCTAACACATTAAACAATATATTTCATGTTTAATATAGGTTTCCATATTCCTTGACATAGAAAACCAACATTTCTATGTGTCGATGGTAATTATTACTTTAATAATGTTTGTATTTTTAAAAAACCCATGTACAACTATTTATTTTTACTTTAACAATTTATTTAAATAAAGCTTTTAAATAGTTATTATTCAAAGTGATATGTAATTTATAATAGTAGTAACTTAGAGTGAGATGTGATAGTCTCTCTACAAACTTTACTTTTAAAAAGACAATAAGAAACATTACAATTAGAGATGTATTAGCAATATCATCTAAAAATTATAGAAACTTGTAAAATATTTCAACTATTTAGATTTTTGCTTTTGTTATATAGATAATTTTAAATAGTTCAATTATTAAGATTTTGCTTTTATTATATAGACAATTTTTAACATCTTAGTGTGCATTGTGTATTTAGAAATTGAATATTTGTATATTTATAATTTTAAGACATTGACTAATATAAACTTTCGAAAAAAAAAGAATGTGATGTTTATGAGAAATTTTTGTATGCGTATATATATCCTTACATTATTTTCATTGGGGAACATTTGTGGATATTTTTCCAACTTAGAATCTATCGTTGCACGTGCCTTTTTGATACTGGAGCTAGGATTTACAAATGGGATGTTTCCTGTTATGCTCTCCTAGCACGTCCTAATTTGGATGTCATCCTGTGTTCTCAAAAAGGTTTTTAAAGCAACGTAACAAGGGACATCCCGATGTATGTATAACATATGCATCTTCTGACAATGCAATTTTTCTATAAGAAATGTCAAATATAAATATTTTATATTTCTATAGCGAAACCATGAAATCATATTTTGTGTATGCTTGGAAAAATGTTTTAATATAAATTCTCAGGAACTATGGTTCCATCATAATGTTTTTCATTTTCGTGAGTGGATGACATGTTATTTTTTGTATGTTGTGTTTTTTCAAGCAATGATTAATGTGGATATGTGCATTTGAACATTTCTTTATAAGGTGGTGTGTGTTTATTTCATTGAAGGACATGGATATAGTTGATTTTTGAATACGCAATTGAGAATTATTTGTTTTATATTTTTGTCTTTGATATTGTGTTATTTATGAGAGGAACATTGTTGAATTGTCACAACTTGCCTGTATAATAACAATTTATACAATGACGTCGATGAAGAATTGTTGAGTTAATAGAGAATTGAGGTATTGTTTGTTATTTGTAAATGTGATAGTTTGTGTCGCTTTAGTTCATATCATATTTTGAGTGTCCTTCATAATTTTTAGATTCTCTTTACTATATGATTATTTCCTATTACATGCACATGGAGTTTTAAATAATATAAATAATTAGGTGATTTTCTGAAAATACTTTAAAGGCATGGCTCCACCAAGATTAAATTTTGAAAATGAAGAGGAAAGAAAAGAATATCAAAGACAATATCGCAGAAGAAGACAACAAGAAATGACAAATGTGCAATGAGAGGAACAAAGGAAACGTCGAAATGATAATGATAGAAGAGCATTTGCAGAACAGAGGGTTGAATTGACAAATGAAGAAATAGATGCAGAGAGATGACAACATGCAAATAACATGATGAAAATTCGTGCACAATCGTCTCAAGATGACTCACATGTATCAAGAATAAGGATACAAGGAAAGATTCGTACAGATCGGTTTCCTGAGGAAGAAAGACGAGAATGTGAGGATTTACTTGCATTATTTATATAAAAGATTTTATAAATTGCATAGTGTTTTGAGTGTGTTGGTGAAAAAACTATTATAAATCAAACAAAAGGTCATAGATATGGAAATGAAAATACTTTTTCTAATCTCCTATTCTCTTAAATTCATATCATTCTTTGACTAGCCTTGCTAATTGTTACAACTTGGATAATATATGATTGATTTCTATTACATGTACGTGGATTTTTTAGTTATATAAATAATTACAAAATTTGTTGAAAATACTTTATAGGTGTGGCTCGACCACGATTAAATTTTGAAAATGAAGATGAAAGAAGAGCATATTGAAGAGAATATCAAAGACAATATCACAGAAGGAGACAACAAGAAATGACAGATGCACAACGAGAGGAACAAAGGAAACTTTGAAATGATAATGATAGACAAAGGTTCACAGAATGGAGGGCTGAATTAACAAATGAAGAATTAGATGCAAAAAGATGACAACATGCAAATAACATGACAATAATTTGTGAACAATCATCTCAAGATGACTCACATGTATCAAGAGCAAGGTTACAAAGACAGATTCATTCAGTCAGTTGCAAGAGGAGGAAAGAATACATAGACAAAGAACTTCACCGCGAAGCATCTCAGAGGAATTATTGTAGAATGGTTGGTAATGTTGAAGTTAGTTACAGGGCGAAATTCAATATCGATGGATTGCGTGCTCGAAACACCAAAAAATTTGGCACAAGATATAATGAATGTAGATGTTGTAAATAATTTAGAGAATGATAGTGTGCAACAGGAGATGACATTACAACCAATACGAACAACGAGAAGAAGAAGAATGCAAAATAATGATTTACAAGAGGAGTTAACAATCGAACCTAGAAGAAGAAGAAGAATGCAAGACTCGCATATTGTGAGAGAACACATGATAGATGATCCCAATGGAATGCGTGGGAGAGATTTCAATACTGGTCCTAAATGATTTTTTGACCCGGTCTTGATAACCTTTCTTCACCAATCATGTGTTATATTTTTCAAGAATGTTACATTGGAATAAAAGTTTCTCGAACACCTGAAGGACCTGTGTGTACTAGATGTCGACAAGAGAAAGGTCATCATCAATTTTTGGCATCAAACAATATGGATCCTGGCCACAACCGCCGTAGAACTTGCAAACTTAACTCAAATTGAGGAAATGTTAATAGCCCGTGTCAACCCAATCCTACAGGTGACACATGCAATGAGGTCAATATAAATATAAAGGTCACACGATAAGTTTTCCTCAAGAAGTAAAAGAAATCGCTAATCTTTTGCCCCATAGATTGAAATATTTTCCGATGATTATTGTTCGGAGGAGAGATCAGCGTGGAACAAATTATGACTTTACAGTCAATAGAGAGTGAGTTTATAATGCATTGAAATATAAAATAGAACATGATAAGTTCTATTCAGATGTCCAAATCGATGAAAATGCTCTGAATGAACTTCCACCTCATTCTGCTGAGAATGTGTTCGAGCAGCAATTAACTCAGTTCATATGGAGTTTTATTCCGACGCAAATGAAATTATGTTTGTAGGTCCGACCATGGAGACAGATGAAGGAAATATAATTAGTCATACAACATTGATGGCATCTAAACCACCTAATGCACCAAGGGAGATGGAATTAATCCATGTGTGGGTGAATAACCCTCATGCGGACCCTGGAGCACTCATTGATTGGCCAGGGATAGGAGCATCTCCTATCAATGAGTATGTGATAGTAGGACTACTTGATATGGCATTCCCTACTCTCTTTCCTGATGGAAAATGTGATTGGCTAGAACCGTGATTAAGACGAGTACATCTCCATGAATTTGTAAAGCATTTATTGCAATATAGGGATCACCGATTTGGCCGACATCCTCGGTTTAGGTATTACATGATGAACATGATCATGAGACATCGTGCACAAAATTCATCTGCAGTTTTGTGAAGAAAAACCTCCAAGATATGCCAATCACCATCAACGAGTTACGTGAGCATATGAAGAATGTTCCCCATTCCAATCTGGCTGATCGTTTGATGCGGTTTGGAACATCATTGAGGGGTACAAGGTCTTACTTGGGAAAAATGTCGTGGTGAATTGGCTGACATGTTGCATCAAATAGGATCACCTACTATTTTTTTCACATTGAGCGCAGCTGATATGTATTGGCCTGATCTACATGCATTAATGCTTGGAACACCACTGATAATCCACGAGAAGCACAAAATTGGTGAAGGAAAAATATCATCGAATATCCACATATAGTGGCACATTATATGCACCTAGCGACATACACTTTTCCAAAAGGAGGTATTACAAAAAGGAATGAAAGTTAAAGATTATTGGTCTAGATATGAATGGCAAGCATAGAGGTTCGCCACATGTGCATGGATTCATATGGTTAGAAGGGGCACCGAATATGGACAACCTTGATTGGAATGATGATTTTCAACGTGGAAATGCTGAAAAATACTTCCATTCTATTGTCCATGCATGGAATCCTCGGGATGACCCACACCAATGAAACATACAGTAATTTATCAATTCTCATCGAGTCTATGATTTATATAGAATTTTTACATTCTCAAAATATATTGTGTATTCTTATGTTCTATGTTACAGGGATACCAAAATTTTATGCAACATCCGTGTCTTCGAAATACAAGACGACTGACACAATTTGATATGGAACGTGACTATGAAGAGATCCTCAACAGTGTAGAATGACATACAATGTGTAGAGAGGGTGCCCCTACGTAAGAAAAGGGGAAAAATTGTTTGTAGGTAAGATGTTCAAAAATTTGAATAATTAAATTGAAATAAAAAACACATACATGGAAGAACTAATAATTGATTATTACATTTTGCAGGTATAATGCACCATGGCCATTGAATCTCGATGGATCAAAGTTATATCAAGACTCAGAGACAGGAGATAAAAATTTTGAACCTGTAAGAAATGATGATAGGGTGAATGCACATAATCGCTACATATTACAATTGTGGAGAGCAAACATAGATTGGCAACCTGTTCTTTCCAAACATGCCGTAGTCAAGTACATTGCAAAGTATGTAACAAAAGCGGAGAAAATCTCTGAAACTTATCATCAAATGTTGATGCGGATGGAAAATATTGAAAACCCAGATGAAATGGCAGCAACAAAGATACAAGAGACTTCTAACCGAAACAATTGTTGAAAGAGACATTGGCGCACAAGAAACATGTCACATGTTGTTAGAGCTCCCTTTGGTAGAGAGCAGTAGAGTATTTGTCAATTTGAATGTTGTGCATGAGGTGTTCAAAAAAGTAACAACACCTGATGCAGATGACCATGAGGAACATGCAAAAATTTTCATTGATGGGTACAAGAATAGGCCTTTTTCCATGGAAAGTGTGTCTCTTATTGATGCCGCTAGATCTTGGACATATAATCCAAGGAGAAAACGGGATAACAAGTGGGAGGTCAGGAGTTTTGGAGCTATTGTGAGAGTTTTCCCGAGGTTTTCCTCTGTCCCTTCGTGGGAATCTCATAAATGGGTTGATTTTTGTTGGTCAGATTTGTTGCTTTACAAGCCGTTTCGAGATATAGACAGAGATATCGGACATGATTCTGATTCAATAAGTTTAAACTGGGATTCATTCTGTTATAATCCATGGCATGTCGAAAGGAGGACTACAGTAGAAGACATTGAAAATAATAGTAATTCTGAAGATGAAATTAATCCACATGTTCAACAGAATACAATAGAACATGAATGGGAAATCATGTGTAGGCTTCATCATGGTCAAATTTTGCAAGCGATGGAAATAGATATGTTGGGAAGGAGAGATATTGACAAACAAGTACCATGGAATGATGAATATCGAGGTGAAGAATACACAAGTAAAGCGATAAAATTCATAAGCAGCATGAAAGATAATGGGTTGGTTATAGATGATGAATTAGCCCCGAATTTCAATTGCGACACCTTGGGTGCTAAACAAAAACAAGCACTTGATATAATAATGACACATTATAATCAACATCGAAATAACATTCCATTGCTCATGATAGTTCAAGGAACAGTGGGAACAGGAAATCATATTTGATTGGTGTGATTCATCAGGCACTTTTTGATGCATCATTCCCTGAACATTCTCCTCTTCTATTGCTTGCACCAATAGGAGTTGCAGCTTTTAATATTGGCACCTCGACCATCCATTCACAACTTCGAATCCCTATTATAGATTTTACAGAATTAGAGGGATCAAGACTTGCAACATTCCAACAAGAGATTTGCCACATAAAATATGTATTGATTGATGAAATGAGCTTCATCGGACAAATTTTTCTAGAAAACGTGGACTCGACTTCGTCAAGAATTCCCTGAAAGAGAAGACATGAGTTTTGGTGGTGTTTCTATGATTTTGGTAGGATATTTGGGGCAACTTCCTCCTGTTACCGATAAACCGCCATATGATAGTAATAGACGTGCAAAGCTATTATGGGAAGCATTCGGAACAATTGTTACATTGGATAAGGTATTTAGGAAAGCAGGAGAAGATGAAGACCAAAAGCGTTTTCGAGAACTTCTGGCCAATCTCAGAGATGTGAATCCGACACTGGATGATTGGATGTTGTTAATGAGTAGAACAAGTTCTGCATTAGACAAAGATAAAAATGAAGAATTCTATAATAATATTCACCTAATGGTGAAAAAGATTAACGTGAATAACCACAAAAAAAAATGCATTCATTGAAAAGACCTGTCGCACGTAGCATTGCAACTAGAACAAGTACCGCCAACACACTGGCAGGAGGTCTGAATGACGAACTTGATTTAGAATTATTAATTTCTAATGATGCAAGGGTTATGCTAACATCCAATCTTTGGATAGAAGCAGGTCTTGTAAATGGAGCTCTGGGATATATTCGAAACATAGTATATGCACCTGGTACTGGTCCACCGAACCCGCCAACATATGTAATGGTTGAATTCGATAGTTACTTTGGAATACCATTTGAAGATAGAACTCCGCATACCATCCCAATTACACCAATACAAAGGGGACGCACACACCAATTACCCTTACGGTTGGCATGGGCATTGACGATACATAAATTGTAAGGTTTGACTCTTTCCAAGGCTACAATTGATATTGAAGAAAGAGAGACAATGGGGTTAACATTTTTGGCTATCTCTCGAGTGAAGTCGTTGCAGAGTCTAAGAATATCTCCACCATTTTCATATGAGCGCTATGCAAAAATGAAGAACGGAAAACTACTTTCAAACGGAAAGGCGAGAAAAAAGACTTATGTCCTTGGAATATAAATAATGTACCATGTGTAACACACATTGCATTCTATGAATTTTTCATTACATGTGATGTACATTACACATTTCAATTCGTATGAAAAAGGATTGTATTTTTTTAACTTGATAATACGGTTACTAATAAAATCCATAAGAACTTCGTGCATTATAGACCTTGATTTTTTTTCTCATACTCATTCTCCAAAGTCAAATATGTGTTAAGTTATATAGTAATATAATTACATATAAGTGACTATGTTTTGATAGTAAATAATTATAATATTAAATTATAAATTTTATTTTATTCATACACTAACTAAATTCCCCTTATTTTTCATACTTTATTTTTGGTACTGTTTTATGAATAATGCAACTCTACTGTGGTTGTTCTAGAATACCTATATTTTATTAAAAAAGGAATATATATGTAGAGAGGTATATATTACATATATTTATATATTATATAAATATATAGGTTCAGAACTTCACCTCTCGCATATTTTACATACACATAGAAACATAAACCAAAACATGGTATGTAAAATATGCCGAGAGGTGAAGTTCACGAGAGCACCTATATATTTATATAATATATAAATATATGTAATATATACCTCTCGACATATATTACATATATATTTATAAAATATAGGTATGCTAGTAAATAACTTAATTTTATTTTTAATGTATATTTTCAAATTTTTATAAGACAATGTTTCTTCTTATTTGAAAAAAATAATTTTAAAAATCATGATATCTTAGGTATAGGTTGAAGTTTACATATCTTTTTTCATTGTAAGGTAAATTTTTGATGTAGATGTAGGCATGGAGTTAGAATGACACTCTCTATCACTAGTCAACGTAAAATTCATAGAAAAGGTGATGGATTTGTTAATCGATGAAGAAAACTTTGAATGAGTGAAAAAGTGTGACAAATCCAAGATTGACGCCTTAAGATTAACATCTATCATTATTTTCAACAAGATGTATTAAATATAATTCTAACGCCTTCATTTTTACCACATAAAACCCGAGAATCAAAAGCAACAAGAAAAATTATGGAATAATTTTTTTTTTTTTTTGAAAAGGTTCAAGACCTTAGCTAGGAATTTATTAAATCTAGATTAAAAAAATTAAACTATTAAATGACAGATCAAGATAAAAATAATAATTACTTACCATTACGCCTAAACCTATTAAAATATTTTGAGTTGATTTCCCTATTACGTTTCGTTTTAATCAAATATTAATCCATTTTACTCTTTGCTTATTTAGCCCCAAGGGAGTTAATTAAATCTATTAATTGAATGGCCCCAAAATTAAATTCAACATTTTATTAGGTAAGATTAATAATCTCCTATTTCAAAATAAATAAAATTAACATGGTTTAATACCTAAGGTGTCATTACCCAACATTCTAACCCTTAGGCCCCCATTTTAACATTACACACATCATCTTTTAATTAAAACACTCCCACTTAAATACCTCATCACTTAAGTGATGTAGGGTGCATCCTACACCATTGGATCTAATCTTTCCTAGCCCTTAGGATTACAAAAGTAACCCTAGAAATCCTTATAGGATAATATATTCATTTTCTAAAAATAATCCCTCATTTTCTCATGTTTGTGTTGCGGAGTTAAGGAAGAGGGCAAGATGATGAAACATGGAGGCCATTAGAGACATGAAAGCTCTTCTTGATTAAATTTTTGCTTAAGACATGGATCTATTCATTTCCCCTTTGTGGGTATTGTTTTCTTCTCTTTTGTATTTGTCTATTAAAACCATTTTACTTACAGTTTTAAAAAGTGTATACATTGTGTGTATGCCAATTTGATTAAAATCCAAAAACCCCATCTATTTATTTTATAAGGAAAAACATGCATTTATATATATACTCATATATAAGTTTATATAATTATTTACATGTTTAACCTATAAATGTTTTTTTCTCTTTTCTTCTTTTCTTTTTTTATAAAACCATTTTAGAAACAATAATACGACATGAAGTATATATGTATGTATATAATGTTATTTACAAATCAAATGAAGTGAATATTATACATTCACATCCAACTATTGCTTTTTCATGTTTTCTCTCCACTCGATTTGGCCATGCATAAAGACACATTGTTTGAGAGGTATGGAAAACCTCCTAAACACACCACTCCAACCCACACCCTTAAGGACAAAGAAATAAACACAAGTAACAAAGTGTAATTAAAACTCACCATTTGCCTTCCAAAACACATAATGGGGTCTATTTTTGACCCGCACAACTAATATTTAGGGTTGATATAAAAAAACCATGTTGTTGGACAAGCTTAGCTTGTCCCATAAGCTCTTGCAAAATTGGTCCTTAAGGCCAAATCCGAATTTCCCAAATAGGGTGGAGTGTACAACACTCAAAATCACATACACACAACTAATAATCACAAGAAATAAAGACCAACTATTCTAATAATTGAATCCTTTTTTAAGTCACATCCAAAATTAGCTTATTAATATGATTATCTCACTTAATTAAGACAAATAAACCAATTAATGATAAAAGAGAATTACATCACCAATTAAATCACAGACACCAAAATTAAATAAAAGAAAATAAAAGAGATACACACTAACCCTTGGTCACAATTGAGGTCATCCCCACATATAATAACCCCTTAACAATGTACAAAAACTAAGACAAAAACATTACTCAAGTTGCCAATACCCCATTTTCCTTCATTGTTGGTCTCATATCCCCGTATTTTGTTGTTGTGATATAATTACCTGTAAAAATAATACAATACCCCTCTTTATATGGCCATATAAATGATGTCGATCTAATAAAACACTTATATCTAAATATCAATTTCAACATCAAATATCATAACTACTATTGTTAAGACCATGTAATTCAACAATTGCTCCAATTTTCAACATTTCAATTCTACTTATACATTAGATTGCAACTAAGATCATAAACCAAGTGAATCCTCCAATATCAAAGAAATCACAAAAATAACTTTGAACATCATAATAAAATCAATACGAAAATGATTTGAAATATCGACATATGTCTATCTGACAACATGTCATTTTATTCCATAATGAATGTCTATCAAAAGTTAATCAGTTCAATTACTGTAATGTCTATCCTTCAATTTCCATATCACAATTTGGTAATTTCATTCGTCTATTAATATCTTCCCATAATAATGCACAATAGTGTCTATGTGTCCTCATTATAGAGATAAAATAATTACAAACAAAATATCGAAGAGTAATATTATCACAATCAATTTATAACAAGGAAACCATTCTAGCTAATTGTCTTATCCTTAAATTCTCATCAGGGTCCACAAGATCGACATACAAAATGAAAAAAATAATAACCCAAACACAATAGCAATCATGATTTCCTGCACATTTATATGTATGTTAACTAGAATACAACATCAAGGATATGAGATCATAATAAATTAAAAATTGATAACGGGTTCACACAGAGTTAAAGAGGAGTGGGAATTACAATCCCTCCCCTTAGATTTTAATTCCTCCCAGAAGTCATGGAGAAAGAGGTAAGGAATGATGCAAACGAAAAGAAATAGGATCATACCCTATTTGGAATTTCTTTGATTCAAATAAGTGTCTATCTAAAGAACCCATGTTTGATCCAATGCTATTTAATCAAGGAGTAGGAGATTGTTAGGTATTACACTAATATTTCTTTAAGCAAGGTTACATGCAAACATTTAATTCTATAGAGTAACTCTACGTGATCAACCAAGCTCCAACACATAACATCAAAACATGAAATGGTCAAAGGAGTCTCAAAAATAACCACCAAGTAAAGGAATAACTGGGAGAATTACCATATAGTCTCCCATGGATCCCACATACTGCAACAACACAAGTTAAGGATTACACTAAGGTTAAGTTATGCTTTCAAAGTTTTTTATTTAGACAAGGCTAGCAAATATCAACCACAACCATCAATTTATACGAGAAAACATGTCTACTCAAAGGTCTCACAATTTTGAGATCACACAAGATGAGGTTTAACAACAAGGAAGGTCACTTAAGTTAGCCAAAACATTTAAAATCAAGAACTATTCATGGGAAGCACTCATATAACTCGAAAGGGATATAATTAAATTTTCATGGTAATACTAAGTAGAATCATGACCACAAGGTTTCTATAACCTAATTTTACACTGAATATTGAACACACAACACTAACCTAAATTATAAACGAAAAACATTTAGAAAATATTTCCACTCGAACTAACATATCAATACAAGAGGCACCACTCACTCTACATAACACAAAGGGATTTATTTATCTTAAACCCTTCTCAAGTTCGAAATAACCATAAGAGAGCACATGCATAAGTCATAACACCAAAGAGCACTCAAGGGAGCTAGAGAGAAGAAACAAGTAACAAGAGGGGGTCTAACTACAATCCAAGGGTGCATCATACAAAAATGCGAGTAACAACTTACAAAAAACAACTACACTTTCCCTTCCCAATGGAAAAATGTGACAACCAACAAGGTGTCTCAATAAAATAAGAAGAAAAGATGACTTAAAAGTTATTACACATCCCTGAACATATGTTTCCTTAAAATTACAATAACCTAGGTCACTAAGGACTAAATCAACATACAAGGAGGTTTCTTTTCTTAAAAACAAGAGATAAGACCCAATCCTAAAGGCCACAACTCACACTCGTACTAGAACCTTCACAACAAGCATCCGACCACCCAAACTCCTACAAGGAAAACTACATACGTATGTGAACATGAGAGTGAGTAAGTGCAGAAGTTGATGGACAAATATAGGGTCATCCGTGGACGTCATATTGAAAAAAATAGTGAAATCTCAACTTGTATGGATTATTGGCAATAAGCGCACTCAAAATTAGAAAAATTTATATAAATATGAATCGTAGCATTCGGTAAAATACTATTTTTTTTTTAAAATGGACAATTTTAGCTATCTTAAACACTTAAAATTAAATGACTTAGTTTTTTTTTTAAAAACGTATAAGATTAGAGTTCGTTTACTGCATTTTGGATGACCAAATTTTGTTATTTTTTTTTCCTTTGGTGAAACGTTAGATGTAGTTGTCTATCTTGGGATGGATTTTATTTTTTTTTTTTAGCAATATTATTTTTTCTATGTGAAAGTGGTCTAAAAATATTTAGAAAATGGAGCGCTTTCCATTTTCCCACCATAACTATATCAAAAATATCAAAATCAAATATATATTTTTTAACATGTATAGAATTTTTCCACACTTGGGATGATATAAGTTTTATCACATTTTGATAAGCGAAACAAAAATTACGCTTAAACGTAGACATGAACATTCACGGGAAAAAATGCCTTAAAGACCTATTGTTAGTAAAAATTATAAAATGATATTTATCTTATTCTATTAACTTTTAAATCAATATTTCTACTAAGCTAACAGTCTCCCCTACGCGAATGACACCAATTTTGTGAAATGTTTTAAGTTTTTAAACACGGTTCAATTCTTTGGAAGAGCAGATTTGATGTTTTTGACCTCTTACACTTCATAATGACCTTCCATAGTTTTGGTTGGGGAAAAACAAATATTTCCTAAGGCTTAGGTTTAGCAGATAGATCCGCGATCACAGTTTATAAAGCGTGATCTTAGTTTTTTTAACACAAACCATGATCGTGGTTTATAAAGCATGCTTCGGTTCATAAATCATATTTACACACATCCCAATGTCTGAATTACCATGTGATTTTTACTCTCTGACCTTACCGTATGAATTACTATGAAATTATGTCTTTTTCTACACATTTTTCTTATCACCGAAGTAAAACATCATGGGAGACAAGAAACGAAGTCAAAAAAGGAAGTCATTAAGTAAAAAACACCAAACGAATTAGAGGCCAACAAAATTCAAAATGCTGAGTGAATGCGGAAACTTCGTGAATCAAGAAGAGGTTTATCTTCAACCCCAAATATTGTAAGCAATGAGGAACCAGGTAATGTTTCTACTGTCAATGTTGAAGTTGAGTTAAATACTCATGATGAAGATGTTTTTACTGTCAATGTTGAAGAAGAATTAAATACTCATGATGTAGCAAATGTTGAAATTGAAGGAGACAATGAAAATGTGAATAAGGAAATTCATGTTGAAACTGTAGATAGACAAAATTTGACAAAAACACCTCCTAGGATTTTACGTAAGAAACCTAATTTTTTTATTGAAATTGATGAAAACATTTTGAAACCAATGTTTGAAAAACTTTCTGAATGACAAATTAGAAGAAAAGCCACTTGAAATTTGGGATAATCCTTTTGAAAGTTTAAATGATTCCCAAAGATGTCGGTTATTGGTTATTTTGATGAAATAGATTAAAATGAGACCTACATTAAACACCTTAGGATTGATGACATCTAACATACATGGTCAAACCTCTACAATTGTTGAAAACCTTCATGATGCATATCACACTATCATTGGTGTCGAGAGATGCACTAGGGATAGTAATATTTTGCGTCGTGTACTTGCTACTAGTGTTGTAAGTGAATCAATAAAAATCAACGTTTGATTATGCAAACAAGTAGAATGTTGCAAGTTAATCGAAAAACTCTAATGAAAGAAATTGAAAGACATAATATCCTTTAATCACTCAATAACGCTTGAATTTTGGGCATTTTCTCAGAAACACTTTGCGTATAAAAAAATAATTTTGATGCTATAAGAGAAGTTGTTATTAAATTTTGGCATGATAACACTAGAGTTTCAAACTAATATAAGAGATGTTATAAAGCAAGAGAGTTGGTTCTATGTGAAAATCAACATGTTGTATTTGAATGAATTATGCTAAATTTTTACGTATTCATTCTAATTTTCATTCTAAAACTATGTTATTGGAATGTGGTGTTCAAGTTCCACCAATATCTTCCAGGGATTTCATTCCTACTATATTTTGTGAAAAATAAGTTGGAATATTTTTTTATAGTCACAATTATTTAGATGGAAGTTGTAGTACATGTGGTGGATTACCTAAATTGGAAAGTTACGTGAGTAAATCACAATAGGACATAATTTAGTTCAGTTTGATAAATATAAATGAGCTACATACCAGGTTGAAATATGGAAAAGAGTCTAAATGGTGTGAGCTAGTTACATAACAAAAGTCCTGTTTTCTAATTTTTGAGAAAATTTAAGGATGAAATTGTTTATGAGTATGCTAGGAATACACATACAAATTCGATTGTTGGATGAATAGTTCAAGCTATGAAAGGACACATTTCCTATTGGTACTATTGTTTCAAAGATGGTCGATTTTGATGAGAATTACACATTACAACCACAAATGGAGGTTCAATCGCAATATTACAACTCAAGTACAAGTTGCATTTTTTTGATATAGCATTTCTACATTCTCCGAAAGTATAGAGAATGATCAAAATTTTTAAGAGAGTACCACTTTTATATCGGTGATAATCATTCTCATTCTCTTGAATTTGTGCAAGGGTGTTTCAGCTTATTTTATGGAAACTTTTCGATAGGGACATCCACTTCAAACAACTTTATATATGGTCAGATAATTGCACGTCTTAGTTTAAGAATGCACAAATGTTTTATTGGATGAGAATAATGCACATCAAGATGGGTGTGTAAAATATTTAGAGTTTCATTGAGATTGGACATGGAAAAGGAGAGCATGACGGTGCGAGGGGCATGTGTGAAAAAAGCTCTTACAAGAGAAGAGTCAAGTACAAAGATGGTGCTAAATTAAAATATGCAAAGAGCATAGTGGTATGGTATATTGAAAACATAGAACGAGGTTCTTAAGAAAATTCCATATTCGCGAGATACTTTTGGTTGATAGAGGAACAAAAATTGCTAACTACGAGGATTGTATGACACTCACTGAGTCTAGTGATATGCACTCATTTTGTAGCTCGACGCTACTTCGTGGGCCATATGGACAAGAAAGTTGACATGTTTTTGTGCATCTTGTATAGAATTTGTCAACCGTTGAGTGTGATTCACAAGAATGGGTGGATGGATGGATTTGTAGGCCTCTAACTCCGCTTCCTAGTTATCAACCTCCACAAGAATTACAAATTGTTTGACAGATGAAGTTACAACATCCAAGGACTTTGAAAAATTTCAATTTTGGTGCGACAAGGTATTTATGGTTATTTATTTAATTTTTGTATTGAGTTATGTCCATTGAAATTTTAATATGTAATTTAAATTTGATTTGTTTAACCTTTGTTTTTTTATAGGATGTGTTTGCATTAATTACTGATAGAAGACAATGAAGAAGGAACATGCACTATTTATTATGTCATTGCATCGAGGAAAGAAAGAAGTTGACTTCTCCTATTATAGATGGCGAAGATATTGAGTATCCTACGGTGGTCGAGTGGAAGTTACTGGAACTTGGCTTTGATGGTATCTATTAAAAAACTCCTCTATTTGGGTGTTTGAAGACTTTGAGAGACACAAGAAAATACTCTTATATTCACATCTAGTTGTAGTGACAAATAATCAGTTGTATAGATATCGAGAAGGCGTAATAACAAGATTCTTTGGAAGGTTCGAGAGTCGATAATGAAGTAATCTTGTCTGCTATTCATAGTAGATCCGATCCTGATGGTTCATTAGAATGAATTTACAATGCTCACGTCTAGTATATATAATTTCATATATATATATATATATATATATATATATATATATAAATTTGTTACTTTAAAGATCTAGATTTAAGTTTGAATATATTTTATTTTAAATTTGTGTTTTCTAATATATAGATAGTATATGGTTTTGATTTGAAACTTAAATTTCTTTGACTAAAACTTTTATGTTTAGGTTAGTGGTGCAAGAAAAGCTTCCACCTTCACGTGGTTGGGACTATTAGTAGAGAATTTTAAATTCTTGAAGCTAAGGGAAGCTTTCATTGTTTGAAAAAGTTGTAAATTTTGAAAATGTTGTAAATTTTGAAAAAGTTGTAAATTTTGACAAAGTTTTAAATTTTGAAAAAGTTGTAAATTTTGAAAATGTTGTAAATTTTGAAAAAGTTGTAAATTTTGAAAAAGTTGTAAATTTTGAAAAAGTTGTAAATTTTGAAAAAGTTGTAAATTTTGAAAATGTTGTAAATTTTGAAAAAGTTGTAAATTTTGACAAAGTTGTAAATTTTGAAAATGTTGTAAATTTTGAAAATGTTGTAAATTTTGAAAAAGTTGTAAATTTTGAAAACGACTCCTCCCCAAGTGTTTACAAGACCATACCTACGCGTGTGCACTGATTTGGGAAGGAAAAAACCAAGAGAGGATATTGTAGAGGGTCCCTACACCAGGTGTCGGATCAGATGAGACATCTCTAGGTGCCACGAAGTCTGAGTAGTCACCCATCGAAGTTGAACGATATTTTGGTCTCAGGGCTCTTAAGGGACTACGCTCAAATGAAGTAGCCCCGAGAAGCAACGACCTTGTCATGCACTGAAACACCACCTCCTCTAGCATTCACTTGGCCACCTAAACATGTCGGTGGAGTCAATTGATGCCACGACCCATCGTTTACAAAATATAGCATTTGACAACCTTAGGCGGCTCCAACTACACAATTTCACACGTTTGCAAACATTAGGGCAGCAAGAGCAATAAAATGAGAAGGAAAAAACCAGAGGATTTTCTATAGGGTCCCTATGCCAAGGTGTTAGATCGAGACGAGGCATCTCTAGGTGCCATGGAGTCTCGAGTAGTTACCCTTCGAAGTTGAATGATAGTTTGGTATCATGGCTCTTAAGGACTACGCACGAACGAAGTAGCCCGGAAGCAACGAGCTTGTCACACACTTTGAAACACCACCTCCTATAGTGTTCACTGCCACATAGACATGCCCAGTGTAGTCGATTGGTGCCATGACCCACCGTTTGCAAAATATAGTGTTTGGCAACCTTACATTGGCTCCAATTGCACTATTTAGTGCGTTTGCAAACAATAGGGCAGCGAGAGCACCAAAATGAAAAGGAAAAAAAAAAGCTGAGAGAGAGATTTTGTAGAGGGTCCCTACAGTAAGGTGTCATATTAGATGAGGTGTCTCTAAGTGCCGCCCAGAGTCCGAGTAGTCACTGTCGAAGTTGAAATATATTTTGGTCTTAGGGCTCTTAAGGGGTATGCCCGAAGGAAGTAGCCGGAAGCAAAAACCTTGTCGGCACCAAAACACCACCTCCTATAGCATTCACCTAGCCACCTAGATGTTTTGGCATAGTTAGTTTTGTGCCACCATCCACCATTTGCAAAATATACTGGTTTAATGACCTTACCTTGGCCATTTTGCACTATTTCGTAAGTTTGCAAACAATAGGGCAGCAAGAGCATCGATATGAGAAGGAAAAAACTTATAGAGGCTATTATATATGGTCCCTACACTTGAGGTGTTAGATTAGATGAGGCATCTCTAGGTGTGCACGAGTCTCGAGTAGTCACCGTCAAAGTTGAATGATATTTTGGTCTCGGGGCTTATAAGGGACTACGCTGAATGAAGTAGCTCGGAAGTAACAACCTTGTTGTGAAAAAAACACCACCTACTCTACCATTCACCTGGCCACCCAAACATTTCAACGCAGTTGGTTCGGTGCCATGACCCACCATTTGTAAAATATAGCGTTTGACAACCTTACACCGGCTCTAGCCACACAATTTCACGCATTTGCAAACATTAGGGCAACGAGACCACGAAATGAGAGGAAAAAAATTGAGAGAGTATTTTCTATAGGGTCCCTACACTAAGGTGTTGGATTAGATGAGGAATGTATAGGTGCCATGGAGTCCAGTAGTTACCCATCGAAGTTGAGCGATATTTTGGTCTCTGGGCTCTTAAGGGACTACACAGAGCGAAGTATCCTTGAAGCATCGACTGTCACGCACCAAAAATACCACCTCCTCTAGTGTTCACCTAGCCACATAGATGTTTGAGTACTTGGTTTGGTGCCATGACCCATCGTTTGCAAAATATAGTGTTTGACAACCTTACATTGGCTCAATTGCACTATTTCACGCGTTTGCAAACAATAGGGCAAATGAAGAGCACCGAAATGAAATGGAAAAAATTGAGAGAGAATTATGTAGAGGGTCCCTATGCCAAGGTGATGGATTAGACAAGGCTTCTATCTTCCACAGAGTCCGAGTAGTCACCCGTCAAAGTTGAATCGATATTTTGGTCTCAAGGATCTTAAGGGACTATGCCCGAGCAGAAGTAGCTTGGAAGAAATGACCTCATCGCACACCTTTGAAACACCCCCTCCTCTAGCATTCACTTAGTCATCTGAATGTTTTGGTTTGGTATTGCCACAACCCACCATTTAGAAAATATATCGTTTGACAACCTTATCTTTAGGATTCAATTGCACTATTTCGTGCATTTGCAAACAATAGGGCAGCGAGAGTAACTTATGAGAAGGAAAAAAATTGAGAGAGGCTATTGTATACGGTCCCTACACGAGGTGTTAGATTAGATGAGGTGTCTCTAGGTGGCACGAAGTCCGAGTAGTCACCGTCGAAGTTGAGCGATATTCAAATGGTTTTAGGGCTCTTGAGGGACTACGCCGAATGAAGTAGCCCTAAGCAACGACCTTGTTGCGCACCAAAACACCACCTACTCTAGCATTCACTTGGCCACCCCGGATGTTCGGTGTAGTTGGTTCGGTTCCATGACTCACCGTTTGTAAAATATAGCGTTTGTGAACCTTACAACGGCTCTAACTATACTATTTCACGTGTTTGCAAACAATAGGGTAGTGAGAGCACCGAAATGAGAAGGAAAAAAGCGAGGATGATTTTTAGAGGTTCCCTATGCCGAGGTGTCGAGATAAGACGAGGCATTTCTAGGTGCCATGGACTCAGAGTAGTCACCGTCGAAGTTGAACAATTATTTTGTCTCGGTGCTCTTAAGGGACTCTACCCAAACGAAGTAGCCGGAAGCAATGACCTTGTCGCGCACCAAAACACTACCTCCTCTAGTGTTCACCTAGCCACCTAGATGTTTCATCACGTCAATTCGGTGCCACGACCCACTTTTTTACAAAATATAGTGTTTGTGACAACCTTACATTGGCTCCAATTGCACTATTTCGTGTGTTTGCAAAACAATATGGCAACGAGAGCACCAAAATGAGAAGGAAAAAACCAAGAAATTATTTTGTATAGGGTCCCTACATTGAGGTGTTGGCTCGGATGAGGCGTCTCTAGGTGCCATGGGGTCCGAGTAGTCGCTCGTCGAAGTTGAATGATATTTTTGTCTCGGGCTCTTAAGGGACTACGCCCGAGCAGTAGCCCGAATGCAACGACCTTGTCGCTCACCATAAAACCACCTCCTCTAGTGTTCACCTAGCCACTTAGATATGCCGGCGTAGTGGGTTCGGTGCCAAGACCCACCATTTGCAAAATATAGAGTTTGTGACCTTACACGGCTCCAACTACACTATTTCGTGTGTTTGCAAACAATAGGGCAGCAAGAGCACCGAAATGAGAAGAAAAAATTCGAGAGAGGATTTTGTAGAGGTCCCTACACCAAGGTTTTAGATCGGACAAGGAATCTCTAGGTGCCACAGTGAGTCGAGTAGTCACCCATCGAAGTTGAATGATATTTTGGTATTAGGGCTCTTAAGGACTATGCCCAAACGAAGTAGCCTAGAAGAAACGACCTTGTCGCACATTGAAACAAAACCTCCTCTAGTGTTCACCTAGCTAGCCGGATGTGTCAATGTAGTCAATTCGATTCCACGACTCACCATTTGCAAAATATAGCATTTTTCAACCTTACACTGGCTCTAACTGCACTATTTCACGTGTTTGCAAACAATAGGGCGTGACAACCGATGATATGAGAAGGAAAAAACCGAGAGAGGCTATTGTAGAGGTCCCTATACCAAGGTGCTAGATAAAACAAGACATCTCTAGGTGCCATGGATTTGGAGTAGTCACTGTCAAAGTTGAACGATATTTTGGTCTCGGGGGCTCTTAAAGGACTACGTCCAAATGAAGTAGCCCAGAAACGATGACCTTATCACGCACCAAAACACCACCTACTCTAGCGTTCACTTGGCCACTGGACATGCCGGCACATTTGGTTTGGTGCCACAATGTCCCGATGCATGACTTCTCACTCCTCACCTCTGTTCATTTCATAGGACTCAAAACATTCAATGTCACTTGTTTACCTTCCATCTCTCTTGTTCTCTTTGGACTTACCTCTGTCCTCTTAGGTGCTTCATCACTTTCCTTACTTTTCTTTCTTGAGCTATGTTTTGTGGTGATCTCTCTCCATCCTCTCTGCTGCCCATGCTATGTGCTTACGTGCTCATTATTTTTGCATTGTAATAGGATTATTCATCACAGATCACTACTGCAATTAGGAGTATAAGTAAATCATCAAACAATTAAGGGAACACATGTTAGGACCTTTTATTAATAAGTGCTATCATTGATTGTGTATGAGATTAATAATCTCTTCCTCAAATTGAAGCAATGTAGATCCCATCTCGAAAATTCAACCCCCATCCATTAAGCAAGATCAAGCATTCATAATGCAAAGAAGGACATGTGACCATTAGGTGAAAATGATCCTTGAAAAGGGAATGATCTATTTCCTTAGATTATCTCTTTGTTTAGATTGTTCTTGGTCATATATTTGAAAATCAATAGGAATAGAGTTGAGATCAAAAAAAAGAGAAATTCCATTGGGAAAATAATCTCCCATTTACGAGTGAGATGAATAATTTTGATTCTCATTCCTTGGTGAGCTGTGTGTGTTTCATTTGACTCGAGAGAACTTGTATGACATTTTGTCCCATACCATCACCTAGATGTTTGATGCTCTAAAAGAAGCCATTTCGATTTTGAATCCCATGAGGAGAATGTATCAAATTTTTGGAAGATCTTGGCACAAGAATTCATGAGCTTGGTACTTCTCTTAGGAGAATAATTCCACATGAAGAATCTTCAGATTCAAATTTTAAGAATTAGTTTAGGAAAATATTTCCGACCCTTTCCTTTAATAGTGATACTTTAGAAGCCCTTGTAGAGATCATAGGTTATATCTCTAGAATCCTCCGAAGAGTTATGAAAAATATTTTAGTCAATGTGAAAATATCAATGCCATTCCCGAGAATTGACTCAACACATTGGAGCATGTGAACATCTTGGAAGATGAGAAAGTTTCATTTGTAGTTTCAGTTCAACAAGATGGTCTATGGAAAATCCTTATCATTCAAGATATTCTGGAGGAAGACATGAGTTGATTCTTCATTAGAGGAGGATTCTTCATGTGATGGGTAGAACCTAAGAATACTAATAAGGGATTACTATCAAATTTTTACCCTTTTCAACTTGGGACATCGAATGCACCACCACATGAAATCTCTCCTTTTCGTCAATTAAGGCTTGTAACATTCTCACTAGGTATGATTCCTCAAACCCCAACTTTATTATGTTGCCCCCTCTCATGAATACTTAACCCCTTCACACATTATCACCCCTTTAAGTCCCTTTGTCACTTAAGGCTTGTAACCCTACCCTGTCATGCCATGTAACTTTCCAGGTTAATCCGTAATGGTAAGGATGATTTAGAAGGTGAGTTAGCTAGGTTAATCTTAAGAGGTGAGTATAAACATACACTTAGCCATTTTTTTAATCCCTTTTTAATATTTCCTTTTCCTTCATTGGTGCTAGTATTTCGTTATACTACTAATTTTTCAAGAAACCCTATTGCAAAAATCACATTTTTGCTCCATTTCCCCTACAATTTTTCCCATAACTTCTACTCATGAACTCCTTGAAGATGATCTAAAAATATTTTCCATTGGTACCCTATATTTTTAGAGTATCCCATTTAAAATTTTAGAGAAAAACTTGCCTTTTTAGATCCTTACAATTTTGGCGATCGAAAACACTTGAAATTTGAAGCGCGTGAGAAACCATATGAAAATATCCAATCTAATGAAAAATTTCATCTCAATCCAAATACAAGAAGACATGATTAAATATTTATTATTAAATTGACATATGAGACTTACTAAAAATAATAAGTTTTGATAAGAAAGAAAAAAATTTGAAACCTCATTGTAATCTTCAATTCTAGAAATATGAAAATTGTAAAACTTTAAAATTGGGAAAATTATAAAATCTTCAATGTTGCACCATAAGTAACGTTAAATATTCATATAGTTCAATATGAACTCTACCTCGATTATTTCTATCAATGTTCACATTAGTTGATATGCAATGATTGAGTGTTAGCTTTACAAAAAAGTAATTGTACGTATTTTCCTTTTGTAGTTCACCTAGCATGGTTTTTCTTAATGGAATATAGGTTTGCTTAACAATTGTACCATGTAGTGCTCCTCGGTGATGCGCTAGAATTAGCAGGAACTTGACAAGGTCATAACTTGAGTTTCGGGTGTCTGTTTGAGTTCGTTTTTTTTGAAACCACGTGTTTCGATGAGACAAATGCAACGGAAACCCACCCTACCAGTTGGGGAAAGTTTTTGACATGTTTTCGGGCCCTAAATCCACCATCTTGAGGCCGAAAATTAGGATTTAAGTTATAGTTCGGTTTTTTCCTATTTTTGAGCATTAGTTAATTTTAGTCTATTAATTGCATTATGAGTTAGAAAGTTGGAAATTCCTCTAATTTAGGGATGTAGAAGATGCGTGGAAATTTTTGTGCTCGTAGGAATAAGCATGCAAACTTACTAAGAATAGCAGGTTCTAGTAAACTGCTAAAAATAGTAATTTCCGCCACCTAGAGTAGATTTAGTCAGAGTTAGCTAGAGTTTACTTGGCAACTCGAGTTGGGAGTTGTTTTCCTATTTAGGAAACATTGTAATTCATTATTTGATAACAAAGAAGGAGATATATTTTCTTTTGGAGTTCATAATATTTGCAGCATATCTGGTTTGTTCTTAATTTGGCTACATTATCTGGTATCAGAGCTGGTTCGAAGTATTTTAAAAAAAAATGGCAGGAAGAGGAAGAGGAAGAGGAGGTGGTATTGCATAGATGAATAGAAATATGCAAGATTTGCAGAGACAAGTTGCTGCACTTGCTGCAATGATAACCTAGAGAGGAAATCAAGGTGGAGATGACACAAATGAAGAAGAAGTTTGTGAAGAGGAGGAAATGCAAGCACCACCATTAGCTTTTGAAGAAAGGATGCTTGAGCATTAGAAGGAAAGAATGATGGGATAAGAGTTGATGTTTCGTAGTATGGTGGTAGTCTAAAACCGAGAGGAGCTAATAGAATGGTTAAATAGCATGGAAATTTTTTTTTGAGTGGAAGGCTATGTCAGAAGAAAAGAAGGTAAAATTTGCATGCACAAAATTACAAGGTCATGCTATGTTATGGTGGGATCACCTATAGAAAGAGAGGTCAAGAAAGGGTAAAGAAATAATTAGGACGTGGAGTAAGATGGAGAAGAAGTTTCAAGGATAAATTTCTCCTGTGGATTATGCACAAACCCTTTACAAGAGGTTTTGAATCTCGACAGAACTTACAAACAAAGCAGTGTAAGAATACACAAGATGAGTTCTATAAGTTGTCCATTCATGTAGAGCATGAAGAATCCGAGAGAACAAAAGTCTGCAAGGTATGTTAATGGATTAAAATTTTCTATTCAAGATGAGATAAGTATGCATAGGATTAAAAGCATGGAGGATGCCTATCAATTAGCCTTAAAGGTGAGGAAAAAAAAATCGTCAAAGTTTTAGGAGATCACACGGAATGAATAGGGGCCTCAACTTCCTTTCGGGGACGAGCTGGTTTCAGCCAAGGTAGGGGAGAATCATCTCGTGGATTGGAAAAGCAAGAGGATACGAGACAAGATTTCCCCAGAATCAACAAAGAGGCGGAGAGATTTCCTAGGGCGAGAGGATATCTTGGGCGATAGAGGATGGGAGGCTCCACGAAGACCATTTGTTTATTACAAATATGGTGAAGAAGGGCATCGAGCTTTTGAATGCCCACATACTTATACACATGACAAAAGGCAAGGAGATGCTCCAGAGTAAATCTTGTTGAAGCCGAGCAAGTAGAAGATGAATAGGGCTGAAATCCCACTAGATGTTGGAGAAAATATGATAATCAAGAGGATGATGATTGCTCCAAGAAAGGACGTCAAGGGGGATGCATGGCTACATAAAAATATTTTCGAATAAGATGTACTTCGGAGGAAAGGTATGTAATGTTATTATTGAGGGTGGTAGTTGTGAGAACATGGTTTCAAATGAGATGGTCGATAAATTGGGTGCATTGTGAGAAGAATCCTAACCCTTATCATATTGCATGGTTTAAGAAGGGTAATGAAGTTACTTTTGATAAGAGATGTTTAATAAGCTTTTCTATTAGGAAAGATTATAAGGATGAGATTTGGTGTGATGTTATCCCTATGGATGCATGTCATATGTTTGCTAGGAAGACCATGGCGATTTGATAGAAAAGTTATTCATGATGGGGGAAAGAATACTTATACTTTCTGGAAGGATGGCACAAAAATAGTTTTTCTACCTCTTAAAGAAGAGGGGAAGGCTGAAAATATGTTTTCTACAAAGGAATTTGTGAAGGAGGCAAAGGAAAGCTGGTTTTGTTATGCAAGAGTAGTTGCAAAATAAGGATGAACTTGTAAGTGCTCAAATACCAATAGAAACATCGAATTAATAGAAGAATTTTCGGATGTTATTCCTGATGAGATACCAGATGGATTACCACCCAAAAGAGGTATTCAACACCACATTGATTTGATTCCAGGGTCTTCACTCCCAAATCAAGCGGCTTATAGGATGAGCCCGACATTGCATGCAGAGTTAAATAGGAAAGTGGCAGAGCTCGTGTGAAAGGGGGTCGTAAGGGAGATCACGAGTCCATGTGCAACACCAAATTTATTAACACCAAAGAAGGATGGAACATGGAGAATGTGCATAGATAGCGAGTGATCAATAAAATTACAATCAAGTACCGGTTCCCAATACCTCCTTGATGATATGATGGATGTGCTTCTTTGGATCTAAGTATTTCACCAAGATTGATCTTCAAGTGGTTATCATCGATTTGGATTAGAGAAGGAGATGAGTGGAAAACAACATTCAAGACGGAAATGGATTATATGAGTGGTTGGTGATGCCATTCGGGTTATCCAATGCACCTAGTACTTTTATGAGATTGATGAACACCGTACACGGGAGTATAATGGTAAGTTTTTTGTGGTTTATTTTGATGATATCTTGATCTTTAGTAAAACTAAAGAAGAACATTTGAGGCATCTAAGGTTGGTATTTGAAGTGTTAAGGAAAGAGAAAGTCTATGCAAATATGAAGAAGTGCAAATTCATGCAAGAGAGTTTGGTATTCTTGGGCTTTATTATTTCAGCGAGATGGGGTATGATGGACTCGAGAAAGATAAAGGAAATTATTGAATGGCCTACTCCATGGAGTATAACAGAGGTAAGGAGCTTTCATGGTCTAGAACATTTTACTGAAAAATTTATTAAAAATTTCAGCGATTGTAGCTCCTATAACAGTTGCACAAAAGGAAGGAGTTTTTGTGGACAAAGGCAGTGAGGATAGTTTTCAATTCTTGAAGAAGAAGGTGACAGAGGCACCCATTTTGCACTACCAGATTTTGATAAAGTGTTTGAGGTTGATTGTGATGCCTCACATGTGGGTATTGGGGCTGTTCTAAGTCAAGGAGGAAAGCCGGTAGCTTTCTTTAGTGAGAAACCGAATGAGGTAAGAAAGAACTACTCTACTTATGATGTGGAATTTTATGCAATTGTACAAGCATTAAGGCATTGGAGGCATTACTTAGTGCACAAGGAGTTTGTGTTATTTAGACCACATAGCCGTGAAGTATGTGAATACCCAAAAGAAGTTGAATAGTAGGCATGCAAAGTGGGTATCATTTTGCAGGGGATATACTTTTCTCTAAAGCATAAATCTGGAAAACAGAATCAAGTTGCGGATGCATTGAGTAGGCGTGTGACTTTGTTTACCACTATGGAAAATGAGGTGGTGGGTTTGAAGCAATAAAGGGTTTGTATTCTTCCCGATTCTCGATTTCAAGGATATTGTTGAAAGACTAATTAGTCCATTGTTAGAAAATGCAGGAGATGTCCGGATGAGTATATTTTACAGGATGGCTACCTATTCAAGGGACGCCAACTATGTATTCCAGTTGGGTCTATGAGAGAGAATATAGTTAAAGAGTGGCATAAAGCGAGAGGGTTGGTGGGCATTTTGGTAAAGATAAGACGATAGCCTTGGTAGTAGAAAAATACTATTGGCCAAAGTTGAAAAGAGATGTGGTAAGATATGTGGAAAGATGTCGAATTTTCCAAGTCTCAAAAGGCCATGCACAAAATACAGGGTTGTATATGCCATTGCTTGTTCTATTCCCTAAAGGGTCATGGACGATCCGAGTATGGACTTTGTTTTGGGATTACCAAAAACACAACAAGGTAATGACTCAATTTTTGTGGTTGTTGATAGGTTTTCTAAGATGGTTCATTTTATTTCCTGTAAGAAAACAAGTGATGCAACAGGTGTAGCAGATTTGTTTTTCAGAGAAGTTGTTTGTTTGCATGGTGTTCCAAAAACTATTACTTCAGATAGGGACACCAGGTTCTTAAGTCACTTCTGGCGGCCTTTATGGAAGAAATTTGGAACTCAACTACGATTCACAAGTAGTGCCTATCACCCGTAGGACCGATGGGAAAATAGAAATGGTAAATAGGAGTTTGGGAAACATGTTAAGGTGCATTGTTGGGAAAAGTCGAAACAATGGGACTTAGCATTACCACAAGTTTGAGTTTGCATATAACATTTCCATAAATAGATCCACAGAAAGTCTCCATTTTCAATTATGTATGGGAGTAATCCAAATGGGGTGTTAGATTTGGTGCAATACCGATTGATGGCGAGTCGGTGATGATGATGCGAAGCATTTGCCGAACATATACAATAATTACGGAAGAAGTGTGGAAGAAGGCTGCATAATAGTAATGATAAGTATAAAGAAATAGAAGATGTGCACAGACGGAGAAAAAGGAATTTACAATTGGTGAGTTGGTTATGGTATATCTATGGAAGGAAAGGTTTCCAAGAGGAACCTATAAAAATCTGAAGTACAAGAAGATTGGTCCTGTAAAATCATGAAAAAATAAACAATAATGCTTATAAGATAGAATTGCAGGGAATTTTGATATTTCTCCGTGTTTAATGTTTCAGATTTGTATTCTTTTCATGGGGATGGTGCAGAAGGGGATTCTATTGATGAAGTAGTAGATTGGAGGCAACAGGTTCCGGTGAAGAAGAAAGAACAAGTGGATCATATTCTAGATAAGAAAACAATGGACACACGAAATGGGAAATACAACAAATATTTGGTACACTGGAAAGGACTGGAACAAGAGGACAATACTTGGGTCACAGAGTGGGAGATTCAGAAGTTGGATGTAGATAAATGGAAGTAGTTTGAAGAAGACAACTTGTAGGAGCTGTGTTTTTTCAAGCGGGGAGAATGATGCACCGAATTAGTAGGAACTTGACAAGGTCATAACTTGAATTTCGGGTGTTCGTTTGAGTCCGTTTTTTTTTTAAACCACGTGTTTCGATGAGAAGAATGCAGCAAAACCCACCCTACCAGTTGGGAAAGTTTTTGACACATTTTCGGGCCCTAAATCCGCCATCTTGAGGCCGAAAAATTAGGATTTAAGTTATAGTTCAGGTTTTCCTATTTTTGAGCATTAGTTAATTTTAGTCTATTAATTGCATTATGAGTTAGAAATTTGGAAATTCCTCTAATTTAGGGATGTAGAAGATGTGTGAAATTTCTATGCCCATAGGAATAAGCATGAGAACTTACTAAGAATAGCAGGGTTCTAGTAAACTACTTTAAAATAGTAATTTCCACCACCTAGAGTAGATTTAGTCAGAGTTAGCTAGATTTTACTTGTAACTCGAGTTGGGAGTTGTTTTCCTATTTAGGAAACATTGTAATTCATTATTTGATAACAAAGAAGGAGATCTATTTTTTTTGGAGTTCATAATATTTGCATGACATATCTGGTTTGTTCTTAATTTGGCTACATTCTTTGGGACATGGATTTTTAATTTTAAATCAAACATACATATCTAGAACTAATTTAAATGGTTATGAAAACATACATAGAAGGATATCATACATGTAATGAAATCAAATCAAACATATAGTTTAGTAATATCGTTATGAAAACCAACACACATGGATATATAAGAATCAAACAAAGTGTGCTCCAGATGCACGTCTCTGAAAATATATGTAAGTTCATAACATGTGTACATCTCGAACTAAGTGTGTCATAATGTATATAGGACCACATGCGGTCGCAAAAGGATATATATATATATATATATATATATATATATATACAATGGACTATATGAAGAAACATGTTCACTTTAGGACCGGATGGCCCATTATATATATATATATATATATATATATCTATGTATATCCGGTGGACTATGAATCTACTCATGAAACATCTTCCCTCTCTTCACCCTACTAGAAGTAGCACGTCCACGACTTGGGGATGTAGTGGAGGAGATGCCACAACGTTTCATCCATGTGGTCCTAGGTGTCTCTAAGCATGCCTATGAACCTAACTCCGCACATTCATAAACAACAAGTTTTTAACACTCAAAATTTTAAAATACATTCAAAATTTAGAAACTTGTACAATTTAGTTATAATGCATGTGAAATATTTCCATGCAATGTCATGATCTCTATTAATTTGTTGTTGATGCATCGTAGGGACAATAGTAGACTCACGAGGGTAAGCTACATACAAATAATTAATTTTCAAATTAAATATTTCACATACATACAAAATTTGGTATTTTAGATTTAAGTAATAAGAAATAATGAACCTCCAAATTTAACAAATTTGAAAAATTATAACTCAATTAGTTGATTTTTCGATGCTTTATGGAAGTATCTACAAGTAGCCTCCACGGTTTGCATATATGGAGGAGTCTCTCTGAAAATCATCAGCTATACAAAAACATGTATAAATCAATATTAAAATCTACATGATCCAGCACCACATAACGCAGGTCCAAAGCATATAATCCACATGATTTTTACAATTAGAAACAAAGTGTAAAGAGAGTTACTAACCTACGTAAAACTCATGTGAGGCGTGCTTTAAGCCTCAGTTCAAGAGAGATGATGACCCGTTAGGCTCCTGTGTATAAAAGACAAACATATTAATATGTACAACATACATGTGAAACATTATAATAATAATCTAGTGCAATCAAATGAAATTAAAAATGTAAGTTTGTATAACTTGAAACTTATGTTTGAAACATGCCCAGATGCATGCATTAGCATGTCAGCCTTACGGATGTTTCCTTCACCGGCTCTTGCTTTTTAAAATAAAATAAAAAATTAGTTTTTTACATGTATGTACATGACATACAATCAAATACATATATATTAAAATCTCAAACATGTGAATTAAAATATTGTATATATATATATATATATATATATAATTTATATTTATTTGAAATTTACCCAGAAAGACCAATATGAGTGACACCAATTCCAAAAACATTCCATAGCATCTCATCTCTGGAAAATAAATCCTATGAACCAGCAAATGATGTCTCACCCAAGATGCATACGGCACCACATGATCTATAGTGTGGTATGCTGAATTTCGCCTGCCACCACCAACATGACCCATAGATGCAATCTAGTCACCATGCTAGGTCGAGTGTCGGTGAGCTCCCTTAATGCATGCGGTGTATCAATCTCCACAACCTCGTTCACTTTGTAGGAGGGATAACTTAAGGCAATGGGGGTTTTGGGGCATAGGGGATCCTAGGTTGACCTATCGTGCAGGTCTACTCATGCGAGCCACCTCCTCGACCAAAAAAAGTCGAGAAAAGTCAAAATAATTCGGGACCTCATTAAGCACGAACTCGCATGATATAATTTCTTCAAAAAAAAGAGGAACCTCATTGTTGTTGCATGGTGGATAATCAAAACCATCCACCATCGGTCCCAAAAATGTTTTTGATTTAGTCATCATGGCACCAATGGATTGGGAAACTGTTTGCAAGTAATCAAGTGGGGGGCATTGGTTCTAGGGTTGGTAAATAATGCACAAATGAGGAATTTTCAATTTCTTTGTCTTTTACAGCCGCATGGGATATTTTATCCACATACCACCACCAATAGTCACCTCTAAAGGTATTCCATCTATGTATTTGGTTAGTTTTGCGGAGTCGACTTCACCAATCAATGTTTGTAGTGTATTGGCTAAAGTCATGCGGGATGGATTTGTGGCATGATTTTGTCTTATAGTCGAATAAGGTTCTCAATGAAAATTTTATTTTCTCATATTTTCCAATGATATTATCTTGTGTTCTATTTGGCTCGGTGGGGACAAAAATGAGCCACAAATGAATCTATGTTTGTAGGAGGGTTTTGAGGAATGTTTGGAGGGTTTTGAGGAATTTTCGGTGGGTTTGAGAAATTTTTGATGGTTTACATGATTTAGAGCTTTCCAACCAACTGATAAAACAAGAAAATTGTATAAATAAACAAACATTTCAAAAAACCCATGAAAATGCAAAAAAAAACCTAAAATACAAAAAAACCTAAAATGTGAAAAAATGATTGAAATCGGGGGCTTACCTCCTCGTCTTGGCGGCATGGTTGAATCTATCATGATCCAAAAAGTTTGATGAGTAATTTTGAGGTGGTATTCAAAGCTCAAGTGAAAACATCTAGGAGAAATCATGATTTGAATTGAAAATGAGAAAAATAAGGACTTGCGAATGCTAATTTTTATCTCTAAGTTAGTACTACATAATTAGAACACATTACTAACATCAAGATGTTTCACAAATCAGGTAGGATGAAACACTAAGGGTTCAATTATACATCACACTTAATACACATAAATATTACTCATTTTATAAACCAACTACTAAGTCAAAGTTGTAATTTCTCTTGCTAACACTTTTCTTACAAGTTTTCCTAATTAAAATATTCTTTCTATTATGGCATCACATGTTTGCATCATTAAGGAGCACCACTAATGTTGGCATGATATATCACCATCTTGTATAGGTGGAAAAAGTATTTATGTTACTCCTAGGGAAGGTAGATGGAAAAATTTCCTTTCTATTCTTTGACATAGTTTTATTTCTTCTATTAATCTACCAAGGTTATAGCAAGGACCATTTTCCTTTTTTCTATGTTCCTATTTATTTGTTAAGTTTCAAATTCAAATCCCCTCAATTAGAGTTTTATGGTGTTTGGGTGAGTCATCTTGTCAATTAAATTTTAATGAGAAGGAAGAGTCAAACATATCACATTATTACTTTTATGGGAAAGAGAGATAAATCAACACATCACATTTTTAATTCTAAAGGAACAAGAGACATTCAACATAGCAAACACATCATTAATTTTGTAAGAAATAGGAATAAATCCACCAATATGAGTCACACCAATATTTCAAGGGTTTACCAAAATAATTACAAGCTTCACTCAAAATCCAAGCGGGTCTCCACAACTTTCAAAAGAAGTTACGAAGAAAAGGACCCATTACAGAGGCATATTTAATTTGACGAATGTAAGAAGTTTAACAATGTTTTTTATGTAGTTTTGAATTTTTCTCATATAATTAGACAAGGAGAGTTTCCAATTAATACTCTTATTTCCACAAGATACCACTAACCATGCAACAAGATGGCAAGGAAAATTTTACTCCTAAGACACCACATTTCCCATTAGTAGACATCTAATGTAAGAGGACAATTAACTAACCTACTCAAACATGCACTTTATGAACAAGACTTATAGTTTTTAAAATAAGAATCATAATATAAGCACCATTGAGATTGAAATATTAAGATCTACCAAAATAACATCTCTAAGAGCAACTTCCAAAACACCCAAAAGCATCCATAAGTGTCTCCACGTAACCCAAAGATTAAGAGGTCATAAAGTGTTATTCATAAGAATTTTAAATAAATTTAAGGCAAGGGTAGACTTATTTATAGGTCAACGAGAGCAAGATAAGAACACTTAATTAAACATGTTTCCCAAATGGGCTTAAATCTAACCATAATTACCAAGATACATACAATCCACAAGTCAATACTTTCTATAATGAAACAAGGAAACCATGATAAAACTTAGCATGCCATCATGGAACATCACTACTAAACAAAACTTATCCACTAATATATATAGTTAATCGAGATTCATCCGATCCTAATACAATCCATAATCCCATTACTACACTCACCTAATCTGATGAGGATAAAATATCTTACTAGGTTTTAAGAGAGTCACCACCACCGCTATCAAACTACACAACGAACTCTCTCTAGAAAGGTTTAGTAACGAAAGAG
Organism: Taxus wallichiana var. yunnanensis; assembly: GCA_018340775.1. Taxonomy (NCBI): domain Eukaryota; kingdom Viridiplantae; phylum Streptophyta; class Pinopsida; order Cupressales; family Taxaceae; genus Taxus; species Taxus wallichiana. The sequence goes on along the minus strand of CM031241.1, from coordinate 320,817,702 downwards.
TCACTCCAAGATCCTAGACACACTCAAGGTTCTATCTTTCCAAAACCAAGGCATAACTTAAAGCACCTAAGAAGACATTCAAGGCACCTAGGGTGTACCCCCATACGATGGAATGTCACAATACAAATAGCGTAGAACCAGCTCAACAACATGTAAGAAAGAATCACATAACATTTAGCTAAGTAGCCAATAGATAACAAGCTTTGAGTCACCAATCAAAGTAAAATCCAAGAAATATCGGTAATCAAGGAAATTGAATAAGTAGCCACATTGCAATGTCTGAAAATTCTTGCAAAAACATTAAAAATAAAAAAAGAGCCTCAAAGCTTCTCAATCCAATCATAAAATAGATGTTGGTCCTTGATAAAATAACACAAGTTTACGAATATAAAATACATAAATTCAACATCACAATCACTTTACAACCCTTCATGGCTACCAATAGGGTACTATACCTCGAGCTCAGTTCTAAGAATGCATACGCAAAATGGATCAAAAGTGACACCAAGACCTAATATCCACTTACTCATACGGGGATTAAGTCACCAAAGTAGCAAAAAAATTAGATCTAACTGTTGAAGGAAAAAGGGGGATTTAGGTGACTAAACAACTTCTAATTTACTCGTCTTGACCCTAGAACACAACCACTAATGCTAAACCACAAGAATCACACCATACAATTTATCATTCCAACAAGGAAGAGTCTCAATTTGGTCGTCACATCACATGACTAAAAACAAAGATCTAAGGCTCATCAAACAACATCTTAGCAAGGAAACCAAGTTCTGATACACCAAAAGTTTGTAAGAATATCAATTTAATTTAACATTTTCAATTACCTGGTTCGACAAAACGCCACTTTGGGTGAGTACAAACATTTTAATAACTTAATTATTATTTCAATCACGAGAGGTTCAAATTCTACTAATTGGTTTATGAATTTCAATGTTGGCCCAAGGTCCAAGCATTGAACCCATGGATTTGATACCAAGTGTAACACCACATTTTTCCCACATAAAACCCCGAGAAACCAAAAAAAAACAAAAAATTATGGAATAATTTTTTTGAAAGGTTCCAAAACCTAAGTTAGGATTTTAATAAAATCTAGATTAAAAAATTAAACTATTAAATGGAAGTCGGGACTAAAATAATAATTAGTTACCATTGGCCTAAACCTATTAAAATATTTCGATTTGATTTACCTATTAAGTTTTGTTTCTTAATTAAAATATTAATCCATTTTACTCTTTGTTATTTAGTTGCAAGGGTCTTATTAAATCTATTTATTGAATGGCCCCAAATTTAAATTTAACATTTTATTAGGTAAGATAAATAATCTCCTATTTTAAAAATAAATAAAATTAAGATGGTTTAATACCTAATGTGTCAAGGGTACCCAACATGGTCTAACCCCTTAGGCCCCATTTGAACATTACACACACATATTTTAATTAAAACAATCCCACTCAAATACCCCATCACTTAAGTGATGTAGGGTGCATCCTAAACAATTGAATCTAATCTTTCCTAGCCCTTAGATTTAGGTTTGGCAAAAGTAACCCTAGAAATCCTTATGGGATACCATATATTCATTTTCTATAACTAATCCCTCATTTATTCATGTTTTTTGTTGCATGTTAAGGAAGAGGGAAAGAGGATGAAGCCATGGAGGCCATTAGAGACATGGAATCTCTTCTTGATTAAACTTTCTTCTTAAAACATGGATCCATTCATTTCCCCTTTGTGGGTATTGTTTTCTCTTTTGTATTTGTCTATTAAAAGCATTTTACTTACAGATTCAAAGTGTATACATTGTGTGTATACCCATTTGGGTAAAATCTAGAAACCCCATATATTTATTTAAGGAAAAACATGCATTTGTATATATACCCATATATAAATTTATATATTTATTTACATGTTTAACCTATAAAATTTTTTTTTTTTTTTCTTTTTCTTTTTTTTTTTAAAACCATTTTAGAAACAAATCGAACTCAAGAATAAATATATATATATATATGTATGTATGTATGTATGTATGTATGTATGTATGTGTGTGTGTGTGTATGTATGTGTGTGTATGTATGTAGATGTATACACACACACATACATCTATATATATATATATATATATACACACACACACACATATATATATATACACATATATACATATACATATATATACACACACACACACACACACACACACACACACACACACACACACACACACACACACACACACACACACACACACACACATACATATACATATATATTAAAATTAAACATTACTAACAAATCCGAACAAGCACATATTATACATTAGTATCCAAGTATTGGCCACACTTTTCTCTTATTGGTTCGGCCATTTGTAAAAGACATAGTGGTTGAGAGGTATGACAAACCTCTTACACACACCACTCCAACCCACACCCTTAAGGAAAAAGAAATAAACAAAAGTAAGAAAGTGCAATTAAAACTCACCTTTTTCCTTCCAAAACACATAATGGGGTCTATTTTTACCCCCCAACCCATAGGTAGGGTTGGTATAAGAAATTAAGAGGTGTGGGACAAGCTTAGCTTGTCCTAAAGCCTCCAAAATTGGTACTTAAGGCCAAATCCGAATTTCCCAAGTAGGGTGGAGTGTACAACACTCAAAATCACAAGAAACAAAGACCCAACCACTCTAAAAATTGAATCCTTTTTTCACATCCAAAATTAGCTTATTAATATGATTAGCTCACTTAATTAAGACACATAAACCAATTAATGATAAAAAGGAATTACATCACCAATTAAATCACATACACCAAAATTAAATAAAAGAAAGGAAAAGAGATACACACAAACCCCTTAGTCATAATTGGGGTCATCCCCATGGGAACCCTTTAACAACAAAAAAAAGACAACAACATTACTCAAGTTGGCATGGTGACCAGTTCAAATACCCCAATTCCTTCGTTGTTGGTCTCCTATCCTCCATATTTTTTTCGTGATATAATTACCCGCAAAAAATCACACAATACCCCTCTATCCTCATCACCATATTAATGATGTCGAAGTAATAAACACTTATATCTAAATATCAATTTCAACATCAAATATCATAACTACTATTGCTTAAGACCAAGTAGTTCAACAATTACTCAAATTTTCATCATTTTGATTCTACTCATACATCGCTTTGCAAAAAGATCATAAACCAAATGACTCATGTAATTTAAACAATACTTTCACTCATTCACAATTTCACCAATCCTCCAATATTAAAGAAATCACAAAAATAACTTTGAACATCATAATAAAATTAATACAAAAATGATTTGAAATATCGACATATATCTATCTGACAACACATCATTTTCTTCCATATTGAATGTCTATCAAAAGTTAATTAGTTTGGTTACAGTAATGTTTATCCTTCAATTTCCATATCACAATGTGTTAATGTTGTTTGTCTATTAATATCTTCTGGTAATAATGCACAATAGTGTCTATGTGTCCAGTCATAGAGATAAACTAAATACAACAAAACAATATCAAAGATTAATGCTATCACAATCAATTTATAACAAGGCAACCGTTCTAGCTAATTTTCGTATCCTTAAATTCCCATCGTGGGTTGTGATTATGACCTATAGTAAAATAATAATAATCAAAACACAATAGCAATCATGATGTCCCACACATTTATTGTATGTTAACTAGAATACAACAACAAGGTTTTGATATTATAATCAATTTGAAATTGATAACATGGTTCACACAAAGTTAAACAAGAGAAGGCATTACAATAATTATACTATCTTTTCTAATAGTTATGATGATAGTTACATATATAAGCATAACCTACAATGAAATCTAAGGAGGTGGTTATGGTGGAGTGTAATAGTACGAGATATCATTAAAAATGAAGAAGCATAAATTTGACATCCGTTTGAATTTCATATCCTTGTTATTTTTCATTTTATTTAGATAAGCTAATCAAAAAATCATGATAGTTTACACATCATCGATCTTAGAATTATTTTAGAAAATATTTATGATCTCGATATAATAGTAGAGTTGGATTGGGACCTCAATTACCGATAAACAAACAATTTATAGAGAAGGTTGTGGATTTTTAGTCAATGTGGAACCATTTGATGAGTGAAACCAGGTGACTACTCCAAGATATGGGCCTCAAGGTGTATATCTATCTACACTTATTAGGTAGACACATTTAAGATATTTGTACTATTATATGAATGTGTAATCTACAATGGTTTCCAAGGGATTGGTGGTGAAGTGTAATAGTGTGAGATGTCAATATAAAATTTCTAATCTTAAATATGATGTTATTTGATCGTCACAAGGTATTTTTTCTTTTTTCTTGGTGAAAGTGGTCAAAAATCATGATATCTTGGGTATTCAATAGATTTTGAGCCCAAATGCATAGTGCAATAGGATTGAAATTATTTGAACCCAATAAGAAAATGCTTTGAGGAGACTATGGACTCATTAAACAATCTAAAACACCTCAATCATGATATCCTAGGTATATAATGGAGTTTGCAGTCTATTTTATGTTTTCAAAATATTTTTTTGAGCCCTATGATGTAGTGCAACGAGAGTGAAGTCATGTACACTAATTAGAAAATGATTTGAGAGAGAGGTGATGGATGCACTAACCATTTTGGAACCCTTCAATATGCAAAACTATGTTGTAAATATAAGACAAGTGTCTTGAGAATTATATTGATAAGTTTGTTTGTTAAGTTTATACACGTTTAACACTTTTCATATAATATGATATGTTAAGCATGTAATAAACACCCTCTCGATGAGTGGTGTGGAAGATTATTAATTAACAAATGAGGATAAATTTAAAATTAATTGTAAATGAGAACTTTTTGAGTATATATTTTTTAATTTCTATTTCAAACTTTTCTTGGTTCTATTTAATATTATGGGATGTGACTCTTTCTACTTATCATTTTTGTATTCAAATAATGTTGCATACTATTATTTTATTAGTAAAAGTATATTTTTTATGAAAATATTAATTTTAACTCTTGAAACTAGTTTATTTTATTGATAAAATATAAGTAAGATTCTTAAATTTAATTAATTAAAATTCATTTTTATATGTAATTTTTAAAAATAAAATTTAGCAATTTCATACTTTATTATTGTTATTATTAAAAAAAGTACATTCAATATTTATAGTTTTATTTTGTAAGGGTTTTAAAAATAATTATATTATTAATATTTTTATTTGAAACAAATAAAGTGCAAATAAATTCATGAGATTTGAAACTTTATTTTAAATTTAAGTATAAGAAATTAAATTTTTTAAATAATAATGAAACAAATGATTCGATACCTCAACCGGTCAAGTCTATTATTTATCACTATTTAAAAACTATTCATGTGGATCAAGGATGACATTTGACGGCTGACCCCACCCGTCAAACCAAAAATCTGTGACATTAGTCAAATATTATTTATTTATTTAACTATCTAAAAATTATATTGTTTTTTTAATTGTATTTATGAGTTTCATGTAAGTTTCAGGTATTAGATATTCGATATAAACCTACTTTCAGTAAAATATATTATTTAAATATCGATAAAATGCTCCACTTATGTTTATATTAAATGTGTTCATATTAATAATCAGAACTATTTTGCAAAATTTAAAATACAATTATAACAGAAAAAACATCTGGGATGGGCATCCAATCTCAACTCTAATATGGATAGTAATGGACTCTGAGATATAGAAACACTAACTCATGAACTTGAGAGTTCAAGTACTATTTCTGTCACTTCGAAATCAATAAAAATAATTTTGGAAATTGTATGTACAATACAATATAACACCCACTCATATAAGTTGTATAAATTAAATGTTTGAACCACGGAACAACTTTGTTTGGTTAAAGAAGTTTATGAAAGAGTTTATTTTGTTGGCGTGTTCGGTTGATAATTTAGAATTAACATTTAAGTGGTGCATTGTTTACCATTTTTATGTTAGTTGGACTGTTAAAACTATTAAAAATATATCAACGATTTACGTTCATTCAAAATTTATGCTCAAAACATCATATTTTATCAATATAATATAAATGTTACTTAAACATATCAAAGGCTTTTGAACACAAGCACTTTATAGCATTCGTTTATTCCACATTATATACAGAGCATTTTCAGAGAAGCATGTTATAGCATAGGTTTTATGACAATGAGAAGATAACTATATGCATGTAATGGTATATTTTATTGTTTTATGCCTCTATGGTGTTACGTGTGTATATATTTTGGGTTGACCTACAGCTAATTGAGATGCTGAGAAGCCGTTCAACATGGTAAAATGGCAGAGGGAAATAGTGGAGGGGACAATCTTAAACATGCACAATTACTTAATATTGTGAAGTCCATAACAACGTCGAATAGAAGAAGCTTAAGTATAGGTTAAAAAAGGATTTGTTGTAAGTAGTAAGTTTTGACTGCAATTGAGTCTCTCTATTTTTTTAGATGATTTGTTTTCCATGAGTATGGGTATGAATTTTTGAATTTTTTCTCGTCGTTTATTCCATGGGATTATAAGGAGAAATTTCCGAGAAAATAAATGCATTTATTTTCGAAAAGATTTTGTAATTAGAGAGTATATATATATATATAATTATCATAAATTATATATTTTAAATAATGTGTAGAATTAGTTATATTAGCTGACAAGTCACCTTTTTACCTATTTATGATTAGTAATAAAGGTTTATATAAAAGAGGTGAATATCATTATGATTAGTGTAAGTAATTGGAAAGTATATTAGAGATTGTCTATGTTTTGGCCCACCAATATCTCGTGGTATGTCATTTGCCTCTAAAGATTTTTATATATAACACATTATTTTGTTAATTATCTTCAATTATTATATTGGGTTAAATAAATAATTTGTAGAATTAGTTATATTAGGTGACAACACACATTTTTACATATTTATTATTAGTAATAAAGATTTATATAAAAGAGGTAAATATCATTATGAATAGTGTAAGTAATTGGAAAGTATATAAGAGATTGTCTATGTTTTGTCCAACCAATATCTCATGTTATGTCATTTGCCTCTAAGCTTTAATTTTTATTATGGATTGAAAGTTTGAAAGCGGAAGTGGACGCTCACTCAAATGCATGAAGTTTTAATATTTCCTTAAAGATATGAAGGAACTTTATAATGTTCTATTACAGCTCCCTCAATCTTAATCGTTATTTTAATTAACCTTAATTGTAAGTTTGATTCTTTATTTACTTATGTAGTATGTAAAGAGATATTTGCATGCTGCTCCAAAAAGTGATTAAAAATACTTACTTTAGGTTAGAACTTCAAATTTAAAACTTTAAATCAGTATTCAAAGAAACTACCAAAACAAACAATATTTTATTAAAATTAAAAAAATAAACATGATTGGACACATAAAAATTATATGTTTAATTTTAAATGAAAGACCTTTTCTTCAACAACTTTCCACTTAAAGAAAAACATTATCGAAACTTCCAATGATATGAAAAGTATAATTTTAAAATAAAATCTCGTGAATAAGTCAATCACGACACTTTATGGAAGTACGCTAAGGTTTGCAATAGATTTTTATTTTAAATAGTTAAATAATTAAAAATTAAGTTAGCATTATCGAATATAATACAATGTGGTAAAATTAATCTTTTACAAATATAAGATACATTAGATTTGACAATATGGGACATAACTTTAGTTGTTCAAAAAAATTGGGTTTTATATGTAAATTTTGAGAAGTATGTAATACAATGTAATATCCATGAATGTAATGTTTACACCTCTTCGACACCTATTTTACTATGATTTTGATTATTGTGGACTAGAGACATGAATATTATTATTATATTTTGATTAGCATGTTGATAGACAATACAGACACTTGTGATTTTCAGTATGTTATGACTCATATTATAGATGGTATGGACTACTAGCAGACATTGATAGATGATGATCTAATGTTGTTTCATTGTATATTGATGTTTTGGATTCTTGACGATGATGATTACATTTATATGTTTGGACTGACCTTATGATCTTATTGATGTTATGACTTATCAAAATTGAGATGTTTAGTGATTGCAAATAATTGATAGAAATTCCTAATTTTGATGATGATGATATAGCTATGTGTATGATGTTATTGGATGATATGTATGTGTGTTTTATTTCTTGATGTATTTGATGCGGCCTTGAGGTTGAAGAGGTATTGTTTGATTGGTTGCAGGAAATTATATCACGACAACAAGAAGGGGCTAGGAGACTAACCATGGAGGAATATCGGATGTTTGCAAAAAGGTCACCTTGGCGGTGTAATGCCCATAAAAACAACTCACTTGAGACCCAAGGAACAACCTACGATTAGATAGGAAAATTATGGAATAATTTTTTTTGTTAAAAAGTGTCTTCCACTAGGTTACAAGACAATAGTTGTCACAAACGAGGTTCCAGATCAATACTAATTTACAAGATTGTATTTTCTTTTTCTTTTTCTTTATTAATAATTATTAAAGGTCATAAGCTCAAAATTTAGGGTTAGAAAGTTCAATTAGGTTAGGAGGGAAATTTCACACTACACCACTCTCTAACTGGCTTAAAAGCTTCAACTTGATTTTTCTCAGAATTAATGTTGTCAAAACTTCCCTATAACATTCCCATTGGATAGGAAATTTCTTCACCTTTCCAATGATATCAATAAGTCCTCCTAACTCCTCATATTTCTCAAGTTATAGGTCGACGGACCTTGGGAGGGAAATTTTCCCAAGAGCGGGCATGTGGGCCTCGGGAAGAAAATTTTCCCATGCGTGGGATGGCGAGCGGGGAGAAATTTTGGCACATTTTTCCTTCTTTGGGAAAAAGTGTAGTTTATTTCCGTGTTCCCGCTAGCCCAAGAGGACACATGTCGCCTTTACAACACCCCGTTGGAAAATCGAGACGTTGGAGCGATTTAAGACATATTGTCCTTTCGGTCAAAATGCGCTAGGGATCAAAATGGTCCATGCCTCCGCCAACGCCAAGGCGCCACGTGTCGAGCTTTGATTGGTTGCGGGCAGCACGGAAAATTAGGAAAATTTTCCTAACTTTTTTAAAGCGCTAAGTTTAATGTTGCGGATGCGTGAAAGACAACCAAAGGGAAAAAGCGGGGCAGCGGGTCTCATGGGGGAAATTTTTCCAAATTTTTCTTTCAGACTTGGGCGATTTTTTTTTTTACCAAAAATAAAGGCCTGCGGGTTAGCGGAGTGGTGGGGAATTCATTCCTTTAGCGTTTTTGACCAAAAGTGATAAGGAAAAATTCGGGCCCATGGGTTCGCCAAGGAAATATTTCCCAATTTTTATTTTTTTACGATTGGAATTATTTTTTTGACACCGAATGAAGAAAAACATCAAAAGGCCATAAATTTTGATAGAGAAATCGGTTTTGGGCAAACAAGAACTTTATGGAAAGCTCTTGACGTCCTCTTTACAACAAAATCATTAAATTTTGATTTTGATAAAGTTTGAGGATAAATTTCAAGAAAACAATCTACAATCTTTTAAAAGGCAAGCTAGTAGATTTGACCTTATAAAATTTTAATCAATTGTCCTTCTTCCTCTCTTAAGATGTCAATTAGACATGGAGAACTATTCTTATATGGATTTTAGATGGATTTGGAATGTAAGTTTGTTTGATTGAGCTCCGATTTGAAAATTTACAGCTTTGACAACAAAATGACAGTGAAATGATTTGAGCCCGAGTTGCTAAGTTTTTTAAGAAATTCCTTAAGTGTTAATGTCTAGATGAATTTTTCTTGATATTATTATGTCAAATTTAATGTTTTATTTGTAATTTTTTGGTTTTAGGTTTGGTCTGTGCATTTTGGATTAAATAATTGTCATTTTGAAAATATAAAACAGAGATCAAATTTTAAAGGGTCTATTTGCCATTTTCTTCTTCCAAGTATTAGAATACGTTCCAATTCCAATCTAATACATTTATTTGATTCAAATTAAACTATTCAAAATATAAAATACATCTCTGATTTCCAAATTTTACATATTTCAAAAGATAGAGTATTACACTTCCTTCATATGCATTTCTTTCTTTCAAACAGAGATTACAACTCACATTTAGATGATCAAATTCAATACAATGATGCAATTTGAGGAAGGTAGTGCAATCCTTTATTGATTTCAAATACAACTTTACAACTTTTCTTTCATTCCTCAAATTCCTCATACAGAATACAATTCTTTCACATTCCTTCAAACACTAAAAACAAATTTTATCTCTTTCACATTACAATATACAAATTTCAAATCAATACAACATCTTTCCATTACAAAAATTTACAAGTTCATCCACTTCAAGTGGGAAAGGTTACAATACGATTTCATTTCACAAGGAACTATCAAACTGTCTTTTTCTCAGCTCTAGAATAGCAACATGCATATTTCACATTCTTCAAATTTTATCACCACAAGAGCAGGGGAAAGGCAATGCTCTCCACCCAACCAAGACATCCAATGAAAAGGAGAAGCCATCCTTCTTCATTGGCCTCCAAGCCCCAACCACAATGTAATAAGAGATGTGATCCAACTCATGGCAACAATAGGCTTCCACAAACACACAAGAAACATTTTCACAATAAGAACACATTCCAAAACAGAATGTAGTTTAAAACTACATTAAAGCATGAAAAACATTACTGAGGCTTCATTAAGTAAGCCAAAGTAGAAAGAAACTATGGGGATGCTTCTTATTCCTCCCAAAAGGGGAAATGGGTATCACCACCTGAATTACAAATTACAAAAATATAGTATATCAAAACCCTGACATTCCTTATGCCTCCCCAAGTACCCCTTATTCCTCACATTTCCTTATGCCTCCCCAACCTCTTATGGCACCCCATAATGAGTAAAGAAATGCAAGATATTTCTTTGTAAGGTGGAACCCAAATCCCAACTCCCTCCACACTTATACCTCCTCAAAACACTTGTGCCTCGACAAAATGAACTCCATAGTCTTCTCCTACACCATACCTAGGCCATCTACCCAACAACTCACAAACATAAAAAAACATTCACACAATAAAATTTACATTCATAAAAGAAGAACATTTCAAAAGCCAAGGTCTTACCTCTCCATGATGGAGTTTCCCAAGTTCCAAATAGCAGTTGTTTCCAAGCAACAATCCAAAAATCCACCAAAATCAAGCATGCAACAATCTTCAAACTTCTCCAAAAGCGAGAGCTCCTAAAACAACAAGGAATTCACCCAAGATTGAAGTCTCCAAAGTAAAGCAACCCAAAACAAGGCAAGGAATTCAAATTTTATTGAAGAGGGAAGGGAAGAGGACGAGGTGGATCCATGTAGGATGCCACATCACACATCCTCAACCCCAACCCCAAAATTCAACTTCATTCTCCAATTCATAATAAATAGGTGGGTGAATAATATGATAGTTTACTTACATACTCAAATCCAACCCACACCCTAAAGAACTTAAATCAAAGCATGTAAGAAAAGTGTAATTAAAACTTACAATCTAACTTACACAAATGCATTATAAAAGTCTAAAATCAACCCTTCAACCATAGGTATGGCTGGTAAATGAATTTAAGAGGTATGGGACAAGTTTAACTTGTCTCACAAGCCTCCGAAATCATCCTTCAAGGACAAATTCGAATTTCCAAGAAGATGAAGTGTTTCACACTCAAAATTTAACTTACACATCACTTACACATATCTTACAACACTTAAATTCAAGGCCAACAACTCTATTAATTACTTTCTTATGACATATTTTAATTAATTCACTTAACAACATGATTAATCAAAATATTACACACCATTTAATGAATAATGAAAGGGTCAATGCACCACAAAATAAACACATGCAAACATAAACAAAGGAGCCAATAAATAAATACACCAAACCCCTTGGTCACATTTAAAGGTGATCCCCCCCATGGGAATCCCTATCACACAAAAACAGGGATAAACAAATACTTGTTTCCATGGTGACCTTGTTGAATTCATCTAGAATTCCAATGTTGTTTGTCTCAATACCCCGATGTTTGTTGTGATATTTTAACTTACAAAACACAAATACCCCCTTTAGCCTTGTGGCCGTATCGAACATCCAAAATAATATAAATAAAATTCCAAAATCATCTAGATATATGGATCACAACAACGTCTAAGCAACCAACAAGATCATTTGCAATTTTACTCACCAACTATATCATCATAAAATAATTTTCATTTCTAGGTCTACTCACAATATCCAAATATTACATGTCCCAACAACATCCATAGTATAACCATATCAAATAGTATATCAAAATCAATATTCAAAATGTCTCTAATAATAGTCCCGCATCATAATCGAATCAAGTCAACAATAATCCATGATCTAACATCTAACATCATACTATGATAAATTCCATAATCATGTCCATAATATAATTAGCATATCATGATCAATATCAAAAAAAGGTTTCAAAGGGAAGTTGGCACTACATCCCACTCCTCTTAGACTCGACTTCCTCTTGGAATTCACTGGAACAAATGTGGAAACCGAACTCGTAGAAAAGTAGCATCCTCTCATGTAGCTGCGGTCTCATTATATTTATCCCACTGCAAACGGACCTGATCAACCTCTCTACCCCAAAGGCCCGGGGTCTTGCAATCTAGGATATGAACGCGCTCCACCATCACCGGCCCCCGATCCTACACCTACAATGCTGTCCAATCTAACACATGAGAAGGATCGAAAACATATATCCTAGGAACTAAAACATGAAACACATCATGTACCCAAGACAAGATGGGTGGTAATACTAGACGGTAGGCCAAATGGATGATACACTCCAAGATCTCAAAAAGACCCACGAATCTAGGAGCTAACTTAGAAATTTTTCCATAACGGATATGAATATTGTGTGGCCTAACATGAAGGAACACCTTCATGCCCACATCAAAACTACGATTGGTTCTATGATGATCTCGTGTACTTATTTTGCCTATCATGTGCCTCCTCCAGGTCTCTATCTAATCAAAACCACCTCTCGCTCCATATCCCACAACAAAGTTGGTTCATGAGAAACCCTTTCCTCTAACTAAGAGGTGTCTTACACTTTCTACCATACAAATCCTGAAAAGGATCCATGCCTATAGAACTTTGAAAACAATTATTGTCAGTAAACTCCACCAAGCATAGGTACTCCTCCCATCTACACTATTGATCCATGACATACATCCTCAACATATCTTCTAAAATCTAATTCACCCTCTCAGTCTGTCCATCTGTCTAGGGGTGATATGTTGTACTGAAATTGATCTTTGTCCCGAGGGCATACTGCATGGTAGTCCAAAAATGGGAAGCATACAAAGGATCATAGTCACTAATGATCTTCCGTGGAATCCCGTGCAACCTGACAATCTCATCAAGATATACCCGTGCCACTACACTAGTTGTATAAGTGGTCTTCACCGAGAAAAGTGATCCACTTTTGTCAATTTATAAATCGTGACCATGATGGTGTCGTGGTGATATCTCAACATCGGTAGCCCAACAATGAATTCCATAGAAATGGTGTCCCATTTCCACTTTGGTATAGCATGAGGAAAGAGAAGGCCAGCTGGATGTCGATACTCAACCTTCACTTTCTGGCACTCTAAACAATGTGACACAAACTGAGCCACGTCTCTATGAAGTCCTCTCTAGTGATACAACTGTCTCAAAGTAGCGTGCATCTTCTTCACCCCTGGATGGGCTGAATAGGGTGCACAATGTGCCTCTATCAATATGTCCTACCTCAATCCTCTATCTCTAGGAACATAAATACAACCTCTACGCTTTGAGAATGCCATTTTCCCGTGGTGAGAAACCATCAAACTTCCCTTCAAGGGGTCTCTGGGACTCGATCTCTACTCGAACTACAATGTAGAAGTTGTCAAGAGGAAGCTACTAAAGAATCTTGCTCCACAAATCTGTGCCCACTAAATTTTCCATAATCACATGTCTCCGTCTGCTTGAGAGCATCTGCCACCACATTTTCCTTCCCCTTCACATGCTCTATCTCCATATCATACTCACAAAGAAACTCCATCCAATTCTGCTGATCTAATTTTGTTGATGAGCGTTAAGATTGGGTTGTGTAAAGAGGTGGCGAAGACTCAAGTGATCTCGTCCCGAATGTGAATCTTTGACCAAGCCGAAAGTGCCTCCATCAAACCAAAGCATGTACAATTTCTGCAAGCTCAGGATCATGAGTCGGATAATTAATCTCATAATCCTTGAGTTTGAGAGACTCAAAAGCCACCACTCTACCCTCCTGCATCAACACACCTCCAAGCCCTGCTAAAGAAGCATCTATGCAAATGAAAAACTCACCCTATGGTAGGGATAATTTTAGTGGTGAATATTTGTAATATGGCGAATATTTCATTTTAGGAAAATTTGAAAAGGCAATTTTTTCGGAGTAGGTCGGTGTCCTGTTCGCCTAAAATATATAGTATATTTTTTTTGGGGGGTTGGCTTTGCCTTCATCTAAACAAATCTCCTATAAAAACCTAGGTGATTCACCGAGTAGTATACCACAAGTAGCTTACCAAATTACCAATATCGTGAAGTTTGAACTCACATACTCTTAAGCACTAGAGATTGTTGTTAGCCTGTTAGGGATAGTTGTTGACGTGCACCATGGATATAGTTAATGTGTAAAAAGAGGTATTGAAGACACATGATAGAGAGAGTTGACACGTGATAGGGACAAAGTTGACACGTGACAGGGCATAAGCAGTTGATGCCTTGGTGACGCGTGACAATTTCAGTTGATAACTAGTTGACATGCAACAGGGGATTATTGACGTGCTTTTGACGTGTGACAAAGGGTTAGTTGTTGATGCACAACAGGAAGTTGCTACTTGGTTCTTTTGCTGACGCATGACTCTATTCTGAATAATGGAAAGTGCTAGTCCTAAGAATGTGAAGACCCTAAAAGTAACTAAGAAATCTCAGAAATCGTTGTTCAAATATTTTGGAAACTTTGCGGATACAGATATTGAAAGTACCAACAACCATAAAGATGCCACCAAAAAGAATCATAATACAGACTATGTGGAAGGTATTATTGAGGTGGACATGCATTCTGCACAATATCAGACAAATGACACCTACGATAATGTGCCAGATCTTGAAGATATTCTTCGTATTGGGGTGTAACCAGAAGTGCATCTATATATCACACATACAAATACTCAGCAAAATGGAATGCAGAAATCAAATTCAAAATATAGTTCATGAAAGAGGAAACCAGTGATTGTGATATTTCTCAAAATTCTACTCAAAAAAGTAAAACATTGAAAATGAACAAGAATATGTGGACCATTGGTAGGTCATACAAGTTTGATTGGGCAGCTAAATTTCCATTTATCGAACCTATACAATCATCTAATTTTGAAGAGATCGCATCTGAATGTACATGTACAATATGTATGTGGAAATTGGGAAAGCAAAAAAAAATGCAAATGAAGCTGGACACTATAGAAAAACATTGTGGAAAACAATATTTGACTGTAACGGGGGAAGATGGCCAAAAATTAAAACACACGGGAGGAAAATCTGAAAAGAATGCATGCATGTTAGATACGCCTGCGAATATGAGGCAGAGTATAAAAACATAGACATATCTTGGAAAAGGGAGAAACGATCACATCGCATATTGGTAAGATGAATCAAACAAATCTACATGCAAAACTCATACAATTCTCTACTATATTTCACATATTATCATGTGCATATTATGTTAAATATTAAAATTTGTATATTATGTTAAATATTAAAATTTGTATATCTCACCATCACTTGATGCGAGTGATTGATTATGATTTTTAAATTTCATTATTTCCTCATCCTTCTTTGATATTTCTTTAGCTGATCCATTTAGTAAATCATTTTATTATTGGAAGATATTAAGTTCTTGGCGAGCCCGATTCAGCGCCACATTTTTCCTATCTCATCTTTTCCATTTTCATATTCTTTTTTGTCTCCTTAATTTTCTCTCGAAGACCTTCATATCCAAGCATTTTAATTCATCTTTTTAAAATCTCAAATTGTTCCTTTTGTAAAATTAAACCTTTTAAAAACTCTATATTGGTTTTAACATTCTTCACCATCTTTACTTGATGGAATTGTGTGTTGCGGTGTCAAAATTTGTGGCTCAAGATGGTGACATAAGGTTGCCACACAACAACTTTCTCATTAATTCCGGAAAATACGTGGTTGTCAAGATATTGGTATAGGTATGGTACAAATATGCACATACATTGATTTTAACTACATTAAAGTTTTCCATCTCTTGTGTAGGTTAAGCAATAAGAAACCAAATATACCAGATAGTTCATATCCATGTTTATTAGCTATGCAAACAATATTAAACATAACACAAACTGCAACATTTTACTACAAGTATATACGCTAGGATGCTACATTTTCAGCTACTACTACTACTATCCTAGGGTTTTAATAGATAATGTACATATTTTACATTGTTATCCTCTTCACCTGGTCTTTTATAAATCAATTTTAGCAGTAAGACCAAAAAAACCTAATTATATGTTTATATTGTTGACAACCCATTCTTCTTTTGCCTACCAACTTTGAGTATTACACAAGTTTCTTATTATTAATGTCTTGGTTTTGTTGCATCACTTCTTTATTATGGTGTAGTTTAGATCTTTATTTTTATGACTAAAATAAACATGTTTATTGTCATCTTCCCATGTGTATTACATTTTACTATAAATATTTGTTACATACATTGCATAGATTGTTGCATGCTCACATAAATGGTTGAGAGTATCAAGTCCTTCTAGTTTGTTGCAACATCAACCATTAACAAATTGTATCAACACCATATGAATTGGGTGCTCGAGGGAATATTTACTCGTAACCGAACTGTACACATTTAAGCCACCGAAAAAGGTGAGGGGAAGGTTTTTAAATCCAATTTATTTGATGCCCTCCGTGATGACATGAACAACATTTTCTTTGCAAATTAAGCTTCTCATTACAATGACATTGTTCAAGTTGGTGAGGTTTATACATAATGACGAAAGTACCTTAAAATATGTCAAATAAGAATATAAATACACCAACAGTCCTTGGGAGCTCATCCTCAATATGCACTCTATTTCCCAACTTTGTATATGACCTACAACCAAAATTCTACTCTACGATTTCCATTTCACCACTATAGAGCAACTCTTCTATCCAAAACCTAGCACTCACTACTACAAGAGAAGGTGTTTTGAGAAAATAATAGAGACAATATTTGATCAAATTATCTCAAATAGAGACAATAAAAAATTTGTATATTGTCTCTATTATTGTCTCAAAGTGGGTGTCTCTAATATTGTCTCTCCAGAGACAATATAGATTGATACATATTTTGTCTCTTGAGAGACAATATCATTTTTGTCTCTCTAGAGACAATATCATTATTGTCTCCCTAGAGACAATACAGAATACTAGTTTTTGTCTCTCTAGAGACAATAATAATTTCAATTTTTATTGTCTCTCTAGAGACTATATGAATTTAAAGAATGAAAAATCCTAATTTCAAGAGTAAATAATAACCAAATATCATATAGTGTAATTGACGGCTGTTAAAGTGGGCTAGTAATTAATATTTTAAATTAAAAACAATTTGATTTGAATCTTGTGCCCAAAAATGGGTCCACAAACATTTTATTAATATCAAATAAGATTAAATAAAAAAGGGTGTCAAAATTCTGTTAACCCTTTAAATATAATAATAAAATACAAAAGGGTGCTTAAATGTCATTAACCCTTCGCATACAATATGAACATCTCTCCACCACCACCTTCAATCAATCCGTCTACTTCCCTGGTGTTACTTTGAGGTTGTTTTTATGAACTTATAATTACTTATATTTACGTAATTTCATGTTCTTCACTTTGATTATTTCAACTTTGATATAATTATCTACTATCAATAGCTCCAAGCAACTCATATGAAGTATACATCAAAACAAAAATTATAATGACTTGTGTTTATCAACTGTCACTTGAAAATTTATAACTGAAAAACATCTCATTAAAATACTTTGAGGTTAAATTAAACATATAACAAGAAACCATCAACGTTTCATATGAAAATCCATCTTTAATAAAAAGGCATTCCTATGTTGAGCCTTTGCATAATGTGATAGGTAACTTGAAAAGACAATACATAATAACATTGCACTTATACTTGAAGCTATTATGATAAAACAAGCTCACATAACAAAGAGTATAGTCACCTCTAAGCATAACTTGAGCACAAGCTTTTGTAGGCCAGGATGAGAAAAGTTTGTATTGAACTACACAATTTGGAGAGCTTGAATAACTTCAGCAAAAATTAGTGTCTCCCTCATTATCTATATACGAAATTAAAATATATTTCAATTTCTTTCTCAATGGGAAAACTAATCTTTAACATAGTCCAAAACTAAAACAACCCAAAAAATCCATCCCGACATATTGACTAAAGTTTGAATGTGTAATTTCTCATTAAACCAAATTCCAAACAAATAAAAACAACAGAAAATATCTAGTTCCTTGGTTATTCATTAAATCATACCTTATACTACACAAGAACATCATTATCTTTCATGGTCTCTCTAACTATTTTTCCATTCTCATCTTCAACAATCAGGACTTCTTCAGATTAGCCATATGAAAATCAATAGCATCCTCAACTTGGACATAGGTTGAGCATATAGATGTCTTCGTTGTATAAGATGAGAACCAAGCCCATCAACCATGGAAGAAAGTAGAGAATCTACATAATCATGTAACCAATAAACACTTAAATATTCCTATTGCCAATCATTCTTTTGGGAAAGAAGTCAGAACAAAAAACTATATATGTAAATACAAAAGTAAAGTAACACTACATTTTTACAATAGAAAGAATTGGATTACAATAGATATTGATCATTACATTAAAAAAAATTTAAAATTTACATAGCATGGGTGTATTGTCTATTTAAGTAACAACTTGAATTTACATAACAAGGTTAAAAATAGCGACAAAAATGAATTAATAGCTATTTGTAATCAATTAACCTTTGTAATTTAATTTACAAATATATCTATAAATATTTGTAATCGTTAGATTTCCTTTTTATTAACTATGGTGGGAGATTAACTTCCACTTAGATGCAATGACTGAGCATTATAAATTTTGTCAAATTTCCCAGGGCTTGTACCTTTCCTTAGGATTGGATGCGGTTATTTCCTCTACATTTTTGTGTCCCTTTTGACAAATTGTAAACTTGGGGCTCTATTGTCAAAGGCATCTCAATATACCGCCCTAGCTTATCTCAATTTATTAGAAATCATTTTTACATTAGATGGTTATTTTCATTTAATATTTTCCCCATTACATGCCTCTTTCAATGGGATTTACACAGGCTTTGTTTCATGAAGCTTGTGAGATTGAGGCTGCAATATCACCGTGTGGGTAAGCATATGCCACTTAAAATTTCTAAACCTTGATAGCAGCCCAATGTATATCATGTTCATTACACAACTTCTCAAAACCTTGCACATACTTGCCAAATGTATTTTGTGGTTATGGGTTTTCTTATTATAGCATGAGTATGTGAACTTTGTTGCATTACATTGCAACCACTGTGACTAATTATCAAGATGTTTTATTGGAAGTAAACATCATATTTACACACGTCCAATGTATCAAGTTTTTGCCAAAGGTGCATTATTGATTCTACCATATGGATTTGCATATCTTTTTCTATCAGGTGTCACATTTAGTTGTGGGATACAATAAGACTTTACATTCTATGAAGGTTTATTAACTTGTTACCTGACAGTCCTTACTTTCTGTCATGCATATTCTAAATGCCAGAGAATTTATAAGATCCTTTCCTATATTAGTTGTTGACCCATTTAATTTTTGTTACCTTGTTTTAGCTTATTTGGAGAGCTGGTGTAAGGAGATGTCACTTTGTTTGAGTATGTTTTCAAAAGTTTGACCTTATTCTTTTAATGTTAGTTGTCAAATACATATTGCATATCAATCTATATATGGAGTCTTGCCCTTATATATCTTATTTTTTTGGTGTTTGGCAGCTCTATGATTATTAGTACAACATGGGGCTTCTTTTGATAGAGCGCAAGGAATGGACATCTAAGTATGAACAAATGAAACATCGTCTAGCTGAAGTAATAGAGCACAAGGAATCGACATCTAAGTATGAACAAAATACAATGAAACATCATCTAGCTAAAGTTGAAGAAAATATGAAGCGTTGAATAGCTTAAAAGCACACAATTATCATTGCCATAAAAACGAGGCTGATAAGGAGAATTCAAAGCTTGAAGAAATCGATAGGTTTTGAGATACTATGTGTTTATGATGTAAAGGTGTTGTTCAATTATGTCTTGTGCTTTTGTTGTAAAGAGTGCCTCACTTTCAAAATACCTGAAGCTGTCTTGCAATAGCATATTTATTTGATGTCTTCATCCCGAATGATTTGAATATATCTGGTTTAAATTTTAATGAATGCTCAAGAAATTATGTTAGGAATTACTCATTCAAATTGTTCGGAAGTAGGGTTACTCATTTCTATGACTTTGTATTTCATATTGAACTGGATTTACATGAGATGCGTTCTGAAGTTGTTGAACTTAAGTTTACATTTGAGAATAAGCTGGTACGTGAGATGGTGGAAAGTACTAAATAGAAATCCCTTGCAAAGAGTCAAAGTTCCATGCAGCTGAAGCAATGTAGGTAGAAGCATGCCACAAGCATGTAGAAACAAAAAGGAGATCATAGGATATTGAAGCTATTAAAAGTGCTTTTAGAAGAGATCTTCAATTGTTCAAATTTTTATTATGTAATGACAGTACTCCAAAAATGCCTTGCTTTTTTTTAATGATGTGTCTGTGATGACGGTACTTAGATAACAGTAAGAGAAAATCTTCTTATTTGCTACACCATACCCCAACACATGCCTTGTCTTTTCTGCTGTCAAAATGGTGTTTGGTTATGTGTGTCTTTATTTTGTGTCTACTTCAAGTTTTATCTTGAATTATTGCATTTAATAATGAAATACAAAAGGTCAGTGCAGTCTCTCTTTTTCTTTCTCCATCTTTTTATTTTTGATCCCCTGAGTCTTGTTGTATTTGATTGGAATATCTTATTCATCATTCATGTAGTTATTTTTTCACAAGCATTCTAATCATGTTGTCTAGTGAGCTGTTTTCTATTATCACACATTCTATGTTACTTTTTCTACTCTACCACACATGCCAGCCTAAATTTAATGCTTTATGGATGTTCTTTCAGAATGATGCCCATGAGGTAGAGCTTTCCCTTGAAAGATAGAATGTCCTCGATTGGGAGAAAAAACTGTGAGATGGCCAAGATAGGTTTCTTGAAGGAAGAGGTTATTGAACCAAAGGGAAGAGTACACAAATTAGAGAGATGAGGCTCTGAAACAATTTGAAAAAGAGTTGGAGAATGTCAAAAAGCAGATTGAAAATGATCATGCAACCTTAAAAGAGAAAGAGGCGGACATAAGTGTGAGGTTCTGGGCATTCTAGTGTTTTATCATTGAAATACACTTTATCCATGAGAGAAGAGGTCTGTTGTTCTCTGCTAATGTGATATCTCTGACTGTTCTCTCTAGTCGGACACCCTTGATTCAAATATTTTATACCATGCCTTTATCTAATGTTATAACCAACATGTCATAATTTTTGTATCATCTTGGTAGTTTTGTTCTTAGTGGGACCTAATAAATTTTACGTGTAAGTGCAGGAGGAGATCCAAAAGCTTCTTGATGAGCACAAGGCTATTCTTGAAGAAAGGAAAAATGAGTTTGAAGCCGAGCTTGAACAAAAAAATCAGTAGAAGAGGAGTTGGAAAAGAGGCGAAATACCTTGAATTGATCGGGGTAGATATCAACCACAAAGAAGAAAAGATTAGTAAAAGGGAGCAACAAATGGAAAAGAAAGCTGAAAAGTTGAAGGAAAAGGAGAAAGAGGTTGATGCAAGGTTGAAAACTTTGAAAGAAAGAGAGAAAAATTATAAAAACGAGGAAAAATAAATTAATATAGAGAAGAAAAAACTTGAAATAGAGTAAATAATTAATGAGAAAAAAGAGCTTCAAAGTGTGAAGATTTCCTGAAGAAGAAAAAAAACACATTGTCAATGAGCAGGAAAATCTTAAAGTCACAGGAAAAGAGAGAAATGAATTGCTAACACTTCAAACTCAATTAAAAGAAGAGATTGAAAGTTACAAATCCCGAAAGTAGTAAGTAGAAAAAGAAGCTGAAGAGTTGAGACTAGAGAAGGAGAAATTTGATAAAGAGTGGGAATTTCTTGATGAGAAAAGAGAACAAATGAACAAATAACTAACACGGGTTGAAATAGATAAGAAGAAGAGAATATCGAAATGGCTGAGATGAAGATGAAATATTAAAACAAGAGAAATCTGCATTGCGGGAACAAATTCAAAGTGAGACAGAGGCTCTTTGTCTTGAGAAGGAATCTTTTGAGGCTAGCATGCAGCATGAGCGAGCAGAGTGGCTTGAGAGTATTCGAAGGGAGCAAGCGGATCTTTTCGAGATAGTGAACTTCACATAAGTGATCTAGAAAAAACATAGAAAATATGCAAGAGAGATTGAGAAGCTTTTGCGGGAAAAGGAAATTGCATTTCAAAGAGAGAGAGAGAGGGAAATGCAGCATATTAGTGCTGAAAGGGAATTAGCAAGCAAAGAAATGGAAGATATGAGACTTGAAAGGCACAAACTTGAGAGGGAAAGAAAAGAGATTGGTACAAGTTGGGACCATGCAGAGAGACAATGGGCTGAGATTAAGAAATACATTGAAGAACTCCAACTCCAGAGAGAGAAGCTTAAAGAACAATGAGAATCTTTGTGCAAAGAAAGAGAAGAAGCTTTAAGATTTTTGAGCAGCTTCATAAATTGAAATCAGAGGTAAATGTTACAGAGGATGGTTTGGATCTGATTGGAAATAAATCTCAAAGTCATGTAAGGACTGGGGATACCTATGGCTTCTCTCAAGAAGCACTCACACAAAATATATTTAGCACACCTGCAGCTGCATCTGCAAAGGTTGATCTTGAGCCCTCTTCTGGAAGAACATTTCCAAGTGCTTCAGGAACAAGAAATCATCTGTCATGGTTACAGAGGTGTGCTTATAAGCTTTTTAACAAGTCACCATCCCCTGAGAAAATATTGGATGCTACTGGCTGAAAGGAAGAAACCGATAGATCCCAACAATGGTGCCTGAAACTGGTGGTGTAGAGAGTGAAAGAGTGACTAGAGAAATTGTTGTAGGATTAGATATTGAACCTGCATTCTCAGCAGATGCACATAATGAGGATGCAGCATAGTTGAAATGATAAGAGATGATCAAGAGAAATGTTTAAACAAGTCCACACATGCTTTTCCATCCCTCTCCAAAGGAAATGGGCACAAGTCAAATGATAAATCAAAAATTAAAGTTTTCAAATGAACGCGATCCATGAAGGCTGTTGTAGAGGATTCCAGGGGGATTCTTGATGTCCCTTGTGATAATGAGAACAATGAATAATATATATATATATATATAAAGCTTGTTAGTTATCAATTATAAATAGTTATCAATATATAAATAGTTATGATAACAAGAAGAAATATAAGAATTCTCGGAAAAAAAGAAATTTTTAACATTAAATATTGACATATCTGAAGTCCCATAGCATTAAGAGCAGCACTTGGAACACATAAATGAAGAGAAATAAATACTCACTTTGCTGGAACGAGAGGGCCTAAATGACATCCTCAAGATTTGGTCTTCTCTTGTGTTCATTCTAAACTGAAATCAAAACGAATTTTTAGAATTGAAACCTTCGAAATTAAAAATATTAAAGTTCTAAAAGTACTAACCCATTTCTTCTCACCATACATCTACTTTACATAGTAGCAATCAATTTATTATTAACATGAGCAACATCTTCTCGTCAAGAAGTAACCTTGGATATGAACACCACAAGTGTTGCCATCAAATTTTTTTATTACAACCTTAATGTAACGTTTGAGGCTTCTAGGCTCCTTAATTTTGGAAAGAATGCTTTCCGAAAAGACCTACGGGTGAAAAATATTTAACCATCAAAATTTCAGTTCACCCCGCTTGATTAAAAATTACAACATTCTAGAAGTAAAACATAACTTTAAGCAGATTTACTTTCAAAATTTTATCTTGTAAATTACAAGAGTTCTATACCTGAAGAAATTCTATATACGAGATCTTTGAATTGACATCAAATTTGGGAACACTATCTAGTACATTTTGCATGTGTTGAAGTCATCTCTCTTCTGCTCCTCATGTGACTTGAGGTGACTGAGATCCTTGAATGAAGCTATGAATAATTTTCTCTAGACTTAAAACAACTTTCTTGACATAAGTTTGATTAAATTCATTATCTATGGTAAGAGGGTTTAGAACTCAAACCCTGAGTATACAGTTGCAAAGAAGAATATATTTTTGTCTTTCCTTTTTGATAAAGGGTTGTGTAATGCTTAAAAATCCTGAGAATAAAGTGGTGAATCCATTTCCTTGTGTGAAATTATTAGTTGTATGCTTAAACCTTACATGCACAGTCAGACTAGCATAACAGAGAAGGAGATTTTCATGGAGGGACATTATTTGAAGATTACTGGTAATATTTCTTTGAAGACAATACCATTTCCAACCTACAAGTCAAATTTGGAACTCTGAGTCACTCATTACAAAATTTATTACAAAATTAAGTACTCGGGCTTTATGGTAACCTACAGTCATACTACTACTAGGATTCATCATTTACAGGGTCAAATCATCAAATATTGCTATGAAACTTGCAAGGGAGTTCTGTTATAGGGAGAACAAGTAATACTTCGATGGGCAAGTAAACTCTATAAAATTCTATGAGGTGCATACACCTATCTCTGCTGTCATGTCTTGATTTAAGACTTGATTTCCAAGCATATAAACAATGACAAATACTCAAGTAATGTTCTTGACTACCCTCACTATTCTCATTAATATTTTCTCTACAAGTCCATTAGTTTAAACCTCCACACTTGACTCCTTGAGCTTCTTAACTATTTACCCTTGTTCTTGTTCACACAACCTTAGTCTTAACTGATATACAAACTGTCTTAGCTCAACATCATTCTTTCTCACACAATAAGTCCTTCATATGCATTGTTCAAAGTTTCATTCAACCATGGATTGATTGGTTGATCAATGATTCTGTGTTATAGTTTCCAATGCAGTAGGCTCAAGGTGAAATAGGATCCCTTGAGTAGTCTATCAACTTGTATCATGCACCTTTGACGAAAACATTATTCAAGGTTTCTAGTCCATCCCTACCTATTAGATTCAGTCCACAATCTCTCTCTATCATGAAGGTCAAGAGCCTTGTTATATCTTACATGAATTGTGTATGAGATCACCCTATTCAATGGAGAGAAGGAATTCAACACACTTCCATGGATCTTGTTCTACATACATGCAATAGAGAATCATTCTTAAACCATAGCAATTTTTCCATGTTTATACTAGACCTAGATTTTCTTCCCAAATCTCATTTCATGGTAGTCTTTAGAGGTATAGGTTACTAGACATCATCTTTACAAGTTTAATCATATGAATCAATGCCTATTATGAATGTTCAAGCATCTACAAAGACTGTCTCGATACTTCACAATCCATCCTCTCTTGAAGGTTACTAACACATATATCATCTATGTCCTCTAGCCATGAATTACCCAACAATGGAACTCAAGTTAGTGCAAAATTGCAGCACCCCCAAATGAGTTCTAAAAATCTACTTTTCTAAGGAAGACTCATTTGGTGTGATTTTATAACATTGAACTTTCCCAAAGGTGTGGGACCTTCTAAATTGGAAAAGCTCTCTAGATTGAAGGTTGATTCCTTATTCCTCTGTTTAGGTGCATATGTGAAGATTTTTAGAGGATCTATCTCTATACCTAATCTAAAAATTTCTAAGGACACAGGGGTAAAATGAGTATAAGAAATAATAAATGTCTAAACTTACTGTGATGCACTAAAGGAATGATGAACACTTATTTTGATAATAAACACAAACCAATAAAGTGCATACAATAAGCATAGATAGTCATATCTATAATGGAAGACCGATGAAAGAAAAAGAGACAAGAAAGGATCTAAAATCAATCACCGACATGTTTTATTACTCTGTGGATTGATACAGTTCATTACAAAGTAGCCAAAAGGTAGAAATGTATTGTAATCTCAAGTGAAGGCCTGAAACCAACAAATCCATTTTCTAGAAGGGAAAGGCGCATGCAAAACAAAGAATATCCAACCCTTTACAATGGGCCCTGAGTCTGTATTTATAAATCAAATACGAAGAGAGAAAGAGAGAGAAGTGGAAAAAAATAGCTCCAAACTCAACTACCGCTATTTAATGAATCCCATGAAATTTACCCCAAAATATTCCTTTATTGCATCGACCACTAGTTTTGTGCCTTGAAAAAGGAGGAAATGGAAAAGCAGATCAAATCCAATCTAGTAGTTGGAAGAAAGAGATCCTGCATTGAAATCCCCAAGTCATTTCTATATTTTTCATCCACCTAACCTCCCAAAATTAAATTTTGATACCCCCATGGCATAGGTGAGGCCGAGATCTTTCCAACGGTGTCAGATTTGCAATATTTTGAGCATGAGTCGAAAGATATGCACCTTCAAAGTTTACATCAATTCTGTACATATGGGTGGGAAAAATAGTTTGAAAAATGGGCCCCTTCTTTAATATAGGACATGTGGAAGCCAAATTAGGGAAAAATCAGGTTTATGGGCTAAGAATTTATCTTTTAACCTTTTTCCGAGAATCTAAAAATCCAAAAAACTCCTGTGGCCCCGCTGCTCCGCTTGGTCATGTGGCACTTTCTGGGTTGGGTGGGAGGTGCACTCCAATCTTTTCCTTTGTGCCTTTTTGTCAACAGAAATTTTTCACCTTTTCCTTTGACTCCCTTCGGTTTGACTCAGGATCAAATGCTGAATTTTTCCTCTTGCGTAATCACACCCATTTTGTAACTTTTACACCATTTGGAGTAAGGGGAAAAATACTAAATTTTTCTTGACAACCCACTTTGACTCGGGAAACATAAATACACCGTGTTTTTTAAAAACCCTTTATTTATTCAATCCTGGAATTAGTTCCATTAGGAAACTTGGAAGCCTCTCGCCATCGTAGACTATTCATTAAAATTTTGACTTACTCTTCCCCTTTCTAAGATCGGACACGTGGAGGCAACGTGCTTGTTTGAAAGGTTGGTCTATTTTGCAAAATTTGGGAGAGCGTTGAGTTCGCATTTATCGGCATCCACCGGTTTGTAGACTTTTCAATGGTCCCTCTTATATTTTAGGCTCTAGGCTACGTGGCAAGCTCGTGCTCATTTGGATTTCCACCTTTGGACCAACTCTTGAAAATGTGCTAAGCTAACACTTGGCACTCTCCACTTGCATACTTATAGTTAGCCAATTATGAGGCCTGCCCTATCTTTCTTTGACTCTGTTTGGCCATTTGAATTTGTCTACATTCGAGTTTGGGACACGTGTAGATGCGGCGATTGCATGAACCTCTATTTTTGGATTCATATTTAGAGAAGCATCGTTATGATACGTGGCTCTCTCCGTTGGCTCCTCCATACTTGGTCGATTTTGAGGCCTTTTCTTGAACTTTTTTGAACCCAAAACTTCAAATCCTCGCGCTTTTCCCATTCTTGATTATGGTCCTTCAGTAGCATTGCCCCTTTCTCTCTCGCCCTACAATTTCATTATTAAGTCTACCTGTAGCTTGAAGAATAGTTATAAGGCATGAAACTGCTTGATAGAGTCATTTTTTTCCGCATAGGGTCATTTCTTCTCTCTCATCTTTCTGCTTTACTCTGTCCGTCGGATCTACAAGTTTTTCTCAAGTTCTTTCTCTACAGGGTCATGTCCGATCAATATTATGTCCGGGGAGGGAAATATGGATAATAATTTGGTGACTCACAGGGGTATCTACCTACTAGATGAAAAGATTAATTGCCTTGTCGTATCCGTTGGGCATGGAGTCGAGAAAGAAAGTCTAATTCTAATACTTTTGCCTCGATTCATGATCCCACTACTTACACTTTGAATTTTCATAAGAAATATTGAAATGAAGGTTTTTGAGAGTAGAAAATTGTTTTAACCTGGGCTTCATTTGTCTCTCTGAATGGACTGCATAAGAGCAACAAAACAACACCACAACTATATACAAAATTGAAATCATACATGCTCCAAATGGAACATGCAGAGCATGCAAACAACTTAGGAGAAAAGCAATCTACACTACAAAGACAATGTGTAGAAGCACTTAGAGGAAAGAGAAACTAAACTAATATGTACAAGGTGAGACTTCCCTTTTAGTAGAATGCTTAATATAGATCCCGTTCATTGGAACCTACAACTCTTCACCATCTAATGTAGATAATTCAAAGCATTGCTACTTTTACACTTTATGACCATGTAAGGGTCGTTCTAAATGGAATTGAACTTAGAGTTTCTCCTTGGTTTTGTTTGATCTGCATCCCATTTCAACACTAGGTCTCCTTCCTAGAAGTTCCTTGTTCTTTCCTTCTTGTTAAAGCATCTTTTAATTGAGGCTTGGTCCTTCTCAATTATTTGCAGTGCATGCTCTCTAGTTTCTTCCAAATCCATCATTTCGCATACCTGTATCCATTGGTTCAAAGTCGACATCTCTATCTATCTAATGAGTTCCAATGTCGGGCAACTCTAATGATATATGCAAGACTGCCTCTTTCCCATAAACAAACATGAATGGGGAGCTACCTGTGGATCTTTTGGGAATTTTCTTATCAGCCCATAAGGATGATTTGAGATTTGTATTCCAGGTCCTCTAGTTTTCATCAAGAGTTCTTTTGATGATCCTTAATAGGTTCTTGTTTGTAGACTCATCCTGACCATTACCTTGAGGGTAATAGTTTGATGAGGTGCTCAAGTAAATCCCATTCTTGACTGCCCATTCTGTGACCTTGGAACCTATGAAGGCCAATGCATTATCTGATATGATGGTAGCTGGTACCCCAAATCTGGTCACTAATCCTTCATAGAAATCTAGTATGCTAGATTCATTTGCCTCTTTGAGTGCCACTGCTTCGGTCCACTTGGTGAAATAATCAGTTGTTGTCAAAATCCATTTGTGGCCTTGGCTTGAATTCAGATTGATGACTCCAATGAAGTCCAATCCCCATTGCATGAAAGGTTGATCAACTGAAATTGGGTGCAATGGAAGTGCTGCTAGCTTTTCTTTTCCCTTGAAGAATACACAATTCTTGCACCTTTTGATCCATGCATAGCATCACTAAAAAAATCAGCCAATAATATCCTACTTTCATGATTTTGAGTGCTATCACCCTTGGAGCAAAATGACCTCCAGCTGCCCCAACATGGAATTCTTGTAACACTCTTTCAACTTGATCTATCCGAATGCATCTTAGCAGAACACCATTGATGTCCCTTTTAAACAAGACACCATCAATGAAAACATATGGGATGGCCTAGAGCTTGAAATGCCTTCTTTTTGCTTTACTCATCCAATGGGGACACATGCCCGTTTGAAGGAAGTGCACCATGTCTTGAGTCCAACAAGGGAAGGTACATCAACATCTTCTTCTTCTTGACTATTCTGTAGAACAAAACAACCTCTTTTTCACTATTTTCTTCTTCTTGTTGACCTAAGGCTAGTTGTTCACACAACCCTTTCCCATGGACCAGCTTGGTGACCTTGATCTCAATGTCATATTCCATGACATGAGTGATCCATCTTGCCCATTTTTCATTTAGTTCCTTACTGAGAAGGAATTCTTTAACTATTGCATGGGAGACCAATAGTTGGATTTTTTTATTTGAAAGAAAATGCTTAAACATTTTCAATCATCTGATCACTGCCAGGACATGCTTCTCAATGAAGGAATATCTTACTTCATAGTCCTCTAGACCTTGACTGAAAAAGGAAATTGGTTGTTTTGTTTCTTCTTTGTTCTGTTGAACTAAGATTGCAGAGATAGTGTCACTACCACCAAAGGCATACAATATGAAATCCTTTGAGAAATCTGGATTCACAAGAGTGGGGGCTTGTGATATAGCTTCTTTGATAGCTTCAAAGCTTGCCTTTCCTTCAACTATCCATTTGAATTCTAATCTCTTCTTTAACATCAATTTTATTGGCTTAACAAGGGCAACAAAGTTTGGGACAAACCTTTGAACAAATTTGATCTTCCCCAAGAAGCTTCAAGAGCCTTCTTGTGGATTGGGCAATGGCAAAGTGCTCTTATTGTTTCAACTCTCTTTAGATAAATTTCCGACCCTCCTTAGACACGCTTTTCCCTAAAATCCTACCCTCATGGGCCATGAATATACATTTTTAGGGTTCAAAGATACCCCAAAACTCCCGCATCATTGGAACACTTGCTTTAGGTGAAAAGGTGGTCTACTACATTTTGGAGAACACAAGTGATGTCATCCAGATAGATCAACACTATTTTGTTAATTAGCCCTTTGAATGGTGGCACCATCATTAGACAATCTAAATGGAATTTTTCTATAGGCATAGGTGCCACATTTGGTGGTGAAAGAAGTTT
>CM031241.1:320662729-320786794 GCA_018340775.1 Taxus wallichiana var. yunnanensis | reverse complement strand
TTGTGTATGTATATACACACGCATTGTTCAACCTAAGGAAAAAAACAATAATGACCGCAGACCAGATAGTAGTAAATACTTGCATGCCCCGAGTATCTTGTATCTCTCATTCTTATTTGTATCTTGTTTGAGTAAAGTTGGATAAGTTATAGAAGTGTCAACCCTCCGCCCCCACGAATCATAGGAATTCTCATTCGTAGCCCTATTGAGTTTTGTACATCATTGTACCATTCCTTATTCTTTCATTTGAATAGAAGTTTCATTATTTTGCAAGAAGATTTCCACATTCAAATGTGTTTGGTTTGCTATCGTGTCTATTTCTCCTAGTGTATTCTATAACCTGAAACTTGTCCCCAAGGACATGGTTGTCCTTTGCATCGATATCCTGACCTAATGGTGCAATTCACATAAAGATGTTGTGTTGCAATTTTTTTCCTATGTTAAATGTTTTTTCTGAGAAAGAGCTCTGGCTTAGATTATGTGAAAAGGACATATCCTTATGGTAGATTTGAATTTCTTGCCAATTAAGAGAGAAAAAATTCATTTGAAGAGAATTGATTTTGTTTTACTCTTCTAGGAAGTTTGTGTTGAAGAACTAGGGTTTCAAAACAAACAGCTAATTAGAAGCAAAAATTTCTAGATCTGATCATTTTGAAGGAGCAAAGGTGGTAGGTGTCTAGTTCATTTGGTAATTGGCAGGGGAGTTCACAAGTAGATGCATAACATAAATTGAAAGAATTTGTTCATCCTCATAGTTGACTTTTTGTAGGGCTTCTTTGAAACAATTGTGGTTTGATTTTCATTTGAGTTGACATCCTGCTTAAGAAACATTTGTGATGTCCTTGTGGAAACTCTCCTCATTATAGTGAAGACGTTTTTTTTCGGTGATGAGCACTTTGCACAATTAAATATTTTGAAGATTGAATTTTTTCAAAAGCTGTTTTGTGGTTTTCTACATGGTTGGAATTCCAAACGTTGATGAATCTTATTGAGATATCACTTGGGCAACAAATTTCTTTCCATCTTCATAGAGGTGGTGTTTATTTGTGTGGATATAGCAGCGCCTTGTTTTGCATTTTTAGAGTGTGGATACCTCATCTTTCGAGGGCCATAATTTTGCTATATTGGCTCTGTTTGAACCCGATTTCAAAGCATTGGAAATACATTTTAGAGCCCTTCATGGTAGTGTTTTATATTGTGTGACTACACTTATTGAGGTATCGCTTGGGCAACATCTTTTGTTGCTTGTAAGTTTGGATAACTCATATTTTGGGTGCCATAACTTTTCATATGGACTTCATTTGACCCTATCGTCAATGTGTTGTAAAGGCATTTAAGAGCTCTTTGGAGTGGTGTTGTATCATGCGGGGCTACCAAGATTGAGGCATTGCTTGGTGACATCTTTTATGTTGCATTTGGAATGGTACTATTTTCATCAGCATTTGTAGGATTCTTCATTGGTCTTTAGCTTCTTCAAACGTGTAAAGTATTTCAAGCTCCCTCCATTGTTGGGGTACAACCAAAAGCATGAGAACCATCCACGGACATCACATTGAAGATTGAAGGCTTTACATGGCGAATTACTATGGGAACCAAAACAAGTTGTATTGCCTTGGAGAAGAAGGATTTCTATAACAATACAAAGTATTAGGCGGTGGGAATTATGCTGAGCCACTTTTCACCTAGACTAAATTTTCATCTCAAGGAGAAGGATACTCCAAACAAGATGTGGTCCAAGTTGAAAATTCTGTTTGATAACACTGATGACTTAATGGGTTTTCATGTTGAGTTGTGAGTTTTGCACACTTGATTCATTGGATTTTGAGAAGATTGAGGACTATCCAGCCCATGTGAAGATCTTTTGTTTTAGTTGGAGGAGTGTGGAAAAGAGTTTGAGGAGGAAAGTTAAATAATTGAAATCACTTTTCAAAGCTTGAAGCTGCTAGGTGAGGTATTTCTCTTGAAAATTTCTTATGGGAACAAGAGAAGCTCACAAAAACGTGTCAACTTAGTTTGATGCAACAAGCTCATATGTCAAAGGTCAAATGGAAACATAATTCCAAGGAAAATTCTAACAAAAACAAGCATCCAAGGAAGACCAAGGAAATAAGGATAGTGGAACAAGAAGTTCTCATGATGGTGATCACAAGCATGGCCACAAAGGCAAGCGAAAGGAGCACATGGAGTGCTCCTATTGCAAGAAGTCAAGGCATGCAAAAGATGGTTGTTTCAAGAAGATGAAGAATCTATTGAAAGAGATCAAGGATCTCAAGGAATGTGAAGGAAAGCATCATAGTAATGGTATGGATAATTCTCTTTTTCCCCATGTTTCTCAAGGTTTGCATGCTCATACTTCAAAATGTGAATTTATTATGGATTTTAGATGTAATGATATGGCCAAGAATGGTAGTTTGTTCTAAAACAAAGTGAATGAAGAGGTCTTTATAGGAGATGATTCTTCACTTGACATTGTTGGTAGTGGTTATGTTATGCTAGAAGATGGCATAACCAGATATGTTTACACTGTACCTGATTTGAGTGTGAATCTGCTATCTATTTTCCAAATCACTCATATATAATGGGACATTTATTCTATATTATATATAGGCGAATTGTCATATTGGAAAATTTGGTGAATATAGCTATAGCTAGCCCCCTTCCCCTCCTTGGCCGGCTCTCCCTGCTGGCTGTGGATTAGAGAGAAGAGAATGTTATCAACTATTCAAATCTATATAAATATAATGCTGGGGGCTTATAGAGATTAGGTAGGGGGTTCTCCCCCATATATAGAGTAGCCATATAGAGATTCGGTGGGATCATACCTGAATGTATAGTCTAGAAAGGGGTAACTCATGGAAAATATACTAAACATTTCCAACAGTATGTTGTTCAAACCATCGTAGCAACGCTGCAAAACACCAACTAATTGAAGAAATGCATGTTTTTCATTCGCATAGATGTGAAAATAAAACCATGTGTTATGGAAGAGAGAGGGTCAACAATGATCCATATTTTTGCTAATCTTAACTGACATTGATTGCTTTAAACCAAAAAATGTTATATGAAGTTTTACATGCTCTGTGATATATTCTTGAAAATGTCTTTTTCTTTTCTTGTTTTTCCCCAGTTTTTGTCTGAACATATTTCAACTTTTTTGAATCCCTTTTACTTACATTTTCTAACAAACATGGATACTATGCTTCAACTTGAGTATTACAGCATGCTAATTCTTATTTGTTTTTGCATTTGTATGGCCCAAACCAATAGTCGTGTTTTAAAAGTTTATATAACTGGGGACATGTTATGTCCTCATTTGGTGCTTATTAAGTTATGTTTTATTTGGACCTCCTCTCTTGAGTAAGAGCATCTTTTAGAATTTGTTAGTTCACTAAAATTTACTCTCCCATGAATGCACACTTGGTCTGTTATGTCTTAAGTCTTGACAGTTCCACTGACCAGTTTGGTCATTTGCTTACTTTATCAGAATGCATTTCATTATTTTGTTTGTAATTCATTTCATATTTATTCGAATGGGAAATCTATCAAAAAAATTGCTTGTGGTTGATACAAATGTTTCCTGTTCTTGTGATGTTAATCTTATTTCAAACCCTAGCAAATTATAATTTTTAATGCTTTTTTAGTTCTTGTGATTTTACTGATGAAGGTTGTTTCTTATGTTGCAGACTTCTCTATTTATCAACATATCTAATGAAGAAAGAGAGCTATTAATGAAGTCTTACAGCCAATTGAAAGTCACTACAAGTACAGTTCATAACTGGAAAGAAAAGGGAATTTGAGAAGGGAACTACAAATTTCCTTAGGGGATAGACCAAAATGATCTTCAATCTCTGTTACCAAGAAACACCCCCACTACCAGGAAACACCCCCACCCCCATATTCGAGCTTGAAACGTTTCTTGTACAGAAAGCGGGTACGAAACGTCCCAGAAATGCCTGGGACATTTCTGGAAATGTCCAGGACGTTTCTGGAAATGTCCCAGGCATTTCCGGGACATTTCACGGCTTATATATTATAAGGAAGAGTTTATTCCAGTTTGCTGTTGTGTTACTCCACTTAATCTTTTCAAATATAGCCTGTATTTCTGCTCAGAGAATTTTCCAAACCCAGGAATAAGTTACAGTGTGCTCAGTTGTAAAGTCTTATAACATTAAAACTATACTAACAAGGAGGCACATTAAACAAGCCTAAAGATAGTTTGGGTCAGAATAGTAATCCAAAGAAAGTAGGAAGAATCTAGTAGAAACCAAGAATTGCCAGGCTAGAAAGCAGGTTTTGACTCCGTATATTACTGCTCCTTAGAATAGAATTTTCCATTGGAATCCTCAATCAAATGAATACAATGAAGCAGGTTACAACTATAATTTTTGAAACATGGATGCATGACAGATGATTATGAAGAATATTGATATATTCTAGAATCTAGATTATAATCATGTATATATGAAACATTGAAACTGTAACCATGTTGAATGATGAATCTTTAGAACTTCAATCAATACAAAATATTTTGAGTGCTTTATCTCTTATGGTCCATGGACTAAAATTTTGAAAATGAGTACTATGCATATATATTTAATTTTTTATAATATATTGTACGGACATTTCCAGTAATGTTTCATACCCAAGGTTTTTTTGAAAATCAGCGTTTCCGCATTTTGAACCGTCCCCATTACCCGTACCGTTCGCGTTTCCTGGCAACATAGTCTTCACTCAGAGCTGGTTTGCTAAAGTTCTTTCTTTGATAGATTAATTGTAGATAGTTTGTCCTTGCATCTCTGTTGAATATATGTTTGTGTGCATTAAAATATTAATCAATAGAATATCCTCTGATTTCTCTATCATTGGAATGTCCCTGAAAGTTTTGGAGAAAGCTAAGTTGCCTGCGAAGTATAGTATAAAATATGTGCAAGAATCTGATTATTCTTCAATATTATTGTGTTTGTGCTTCTTCATTTTTCCAATGTCCATGTTCCAACTGAGGCAAACTACACGAGCTGACTTTTGTAACAATTATTTTTTCATTGATGGTTTATAAAATTGCTGTGATATTTCCTACTCTCTCACACTTATAAAAGAGATTTTCTGGTTTTATTTTCTTAAATGCATTTTAAAGGGAAGACTCAAGAATTCTACTTACCAAGTACAAATTTCTTTAGGAGAATCTTTATGCAATGAGAGTTTTTAGTGATCCGGATAGGTGATATCCAAGGGGTAACACTTTAAATCGCTATAAACCTAGATGTTTTATATGGGGAAACAAATACTAAACAACGATTCAAAATATAAATAACATTCACATGGTGACTCAAAAGATAAGGGAATCATAACATAAAACTTTATTGATGTAAACATTTCATAAATTGCACTCTCTTGAAAGAGATGTATTGTTCTTTTCTTTTTCTTGCTTATTCTTTCTAGCTAGCGACATATGTAAATATGATTATACACGGACACAAAAGAGAAAAACCCACATTGAACTGTAATGGTCACATTTGGCGTATGAGGCTTTGTTGTGCATCATAAGGAGGTGTTGCCCGTCGAGCCCATGAGGGTGGGGAGGCAATTCAAGGCAATCTTTTGACAATGTATTGAAAAACTAGTAGCTCACCTTGTCGGATGAATAATGTGATTGTTGCTCAAAACTACTGCTCCATTCAAAGCATAGGAAAAACTTAGATAGTGTACATCATGATGAATGGGTGTAAAACTATATATGTGAAAATTTGACGCCACAAAGTTCTTTCTAACAGATTCAGAAGGGCAAAATAAAATTTTAACTTAAATATCGTATTACTATGTATTTAATTATGTAACATTTAATCTTTTTATCATGATCCTATTTCATGAAAGGAAAATATTTATGTATCTACTTGATAAAGATACCATCAGTCATATTCTTTCTACTAAGTCCTTTCATGTTTATTATCTTTGCTTATTTTCACCTTAGTCCTATTCATGTATAGCTATAAATGAGGACATCATGGATTCCAAAGGTAGAATGTAGCATTTTCCCCTTAGATTCATTTCATTTAGTGGTAGTATATGCCAAGGTGTTTCACTTGAAAGAGAAGTAGATTTGTAGCTTCAAACCCCTTCTTAGATATTGATACCATTTTGTGATACATAGAGCACAACAAAGAGGCAGCTTCATGCCTCTTCTTAGAGATCAATGCACATACCTCATATCAAATGAGATGAAAAAGAACAAAACATGTTGTAGATGCATATATAGAGAAAAAATCAGTATCATATTCCAATTCTTCATATCATAATCATTTTTAAAATTTATGTGGTAATTTTGGAAAGCGCACACAAGGAATTTGTTTTAAGTTAAAAGTAATTGAGATACATGGATGAAGGTCTTAGCAAAGATGGTCAAGGAATTCTAAAACTATTCAAATAGAAAAGAGGCCCATGGAAGATATTTCTTTCATCCTATTATTTGAAGTTATTGGGTAGAAGAGCTCATGATTCTACAATGTTGGAATGTTCAACATTGCACCTTAGTCTTTGAAGTCCCCTAATTTGAGGTTTACTTAGGTCTTCTACCTATCTATCTTGGCTTGATCTACACCAATCTTACAAAGTTGTACAAGCCAAAGAAAAAGACAAATGCACCAAGAAGTCAATGCTAGGTATGTATCCTCAACCTTGACATTATTTTTGTACTTTGTTTGATGATTTTTCTTTGTATCACATATTAGATATGGTAGTGTAACATATTTATATGTTTGCATTATTGTTATTCATTATTCCAAATGTTTCTTTTTGCCTAGTGACACTCCTTATACAATTCTTAGATTAGATAGCGCTTGTTGATTGCCTAATGACAATCTTGTACTTATAGCTCTTGTTTTTCCTAGGTGGCACCATGGATCTAGTAAGGTCTCACACCTTATACACCTTATTACAGATCTATTACCTTTTGTCCTCATGGCCCTTCACTAGAGGTCTTGATGTTTAAGCATCGTTTTTTCCCAAGTTTGACAAGTTAACGATTAATTGACATTAAATTACGTCATTTAAATTAGGATGATGCGAGCACTTCAAAACAATGTAGAAATAATGTCAACCCTCCAATGTTAATAGTATTTCTTTAAAGCGTTGGATGCAAATAGTGTCATACTTTAAAAGTGTATGCAATTAGCATCATAACATCATATTTAGCGAGGTTGTTGGCTATTTTGGAAAAAGGAGAGATTTGATGCAACATGTGAGTAAAAATGTGATGTGGATATTTTTTAGATGGCTTAATTTAAATTTTAAATTTTATAAGTTCAATACACTAGACCAATATACCACATTGAGTTTATTATTAATAAAATGATAAATTGTTTAACCAATGATTTCAATTTTAGTTTTAGTATCATTTAAAAAACAAAATATTTGCTCTTATTTGTTTGATGTTTGTGAGTTATATATTTGAAAACCACCGCATCTAAAGACCATCACAAATCTATATAAGATCCGAAAACTATTCCATCTAAATTAAATGCAAAGTTCAATTTGCCGCCTTCTTTGGAAAAAAAACCATAATAGAAATTATTATAATAAAAGTCCATTAAAAGCAAGTAACATTTTTTCCTATTTGAAATATTTTTATTTTAACTAGTTAGACTTCAAAATTAATGTGACCTTATTCTATGCATAACACATTTGCGAAAAGGGGATGACAAATGATGAAAAATTTGAAAAGAGTGAACTATGAAGGCTACTTTGATATTTGTATGTAAAAATTATGAAATTGGGGGCACACCAATTGCAGTTAAAAATACCTAGAGGGGTTGATGAGACTTGAATATACAACAAATTTTTTTATGATGTCGATATGAAACTAAAAACATAACCACAAAAACAATTAGGGTTTTGAATAATTAAAAAATATCAGTATTAATGATGGGCCATAATGTTGAAGCAAACTTTAGGAAGTGAAATATTCATTTTTGCTTAATAGGTCATGATCACATAATACTTAAAATGTAAATTCCTTATTTTTGTTTGGAGTGGTGGTTTAATGTCTTAATAGAAATAGTTCATGAATTTATATAACTTTTTTATAGAATCATTATATTGTCATATCCCATAAGATTTTATTTTAAACTTTAAAAATTATATCTACATTGATCAAGAAATGTATAATATACCTTACAAAATCATATATGTTATAGTGTATTAAGGTTTCTTTGGTCCCATTTGCATCAATTGAACCTTATTACATGTTAAATTGTTGCACTATGTGTATTAGGGTTTAATTGGCTTTGCTTGTGTTAATTGAGTTGTAATATACAATCAAATGTCACAATAAGTGTATTAGAATTGGATTGGCCTTGTTTGCGTCAACCAAATTTTAATACATGTTTAATTGTCGTAGTGGGTGTGTTAGGTCTCAATTGTTGCAAACAAGAGGAATCAAACCTTAATACACATCAATTTTTCATATCATATGTATTAGTGTTTGATTGATACAAACAAGACCAATTAGACTCTAAAATACGTTAAATTGTCGCATTATGTGTATTAAGGCTCGATTGACCTCATTTGCATCATTTGGTCCTTAACACCTTAGATCGTTACACTTTGTGTATTAAGGCTTTGATATGCCATGTGTGTATCAAACAAGCCTTTATATATGTTTAATTGTCATACCAAGTTTGTTATGTCGCGATTGATGTAAATGAGAACAAGTGAGCTCTAATGCATGCTAAATTATAATATTGTGTATATTACGATTTAATTGGCTATGTTTGCATCAATTGAGTTATAATACACTTTAAATTGTTGTAATATGTGTATCGAGGTTTGATTGGCCACATTAGCATTAATTGATCCATAATACACTGTAATATCCCCTTCTCAAAAATAACAAGTTGAAGACCCTTGGCCTATTTTTGGTTTCTCGACGGCTAAGGGGTAGAAAATAAGGGAAACTTATCCTGATAAATTAATTTTAGTGCATAATATTTTTTTATAAGCACTTTAATTATTTATTAGTGATAAAGCAATAAAATAAAAGGTCACTTTATTTTTATTTCCCCTAAGGAGAAAATGTGACCCATATAGGGAAATAAAACAAGGGGATAAAAATATTAAATAAAGTAACCAAGTGGAGTGAGCTGATTAGGTTGTTTGGTGGGCTCATGTGACAATTAAAATTATAAAAGGTCGCCACTATCTATTGAGACATTTTTTTGGCATGAATTTTTTCATATTTGCTTTCCAATTTTACATTGAAGGACGAAAACCCTTTGATGTGTTTGCATTAGAGGATGAAAACCCTCTATTGCCAAGGTTGAAGAACGAAAACTCTTCATGGTTTCAGTGAGTTCCAAGGACAATTATGAATTTCAGCAATGTTTGAAGACCCTAAAGTGCAGATTTGTGGTATCTTCCAGCTAGGGTTTGAAAGAAGTGTTGTGGCTGATTTTTTACATACATTTTCAGTTGTTTTCTAGAGGAGTGACCCACTTGTGGAGGAATATGAGCTTCCTAGGGTACATGGTTGTTATAGATCTGGTTTTTATATTCCTTATCATATTTTTAGAGATCATTTCCAACTTGTCTACATGAGATTTGGACATCAGAAACTTCTTTTCCATTCATGTTTGTAAGTTGATTTTTTTGCTGAGACTTTAATAAAATTCAGCTCTTCTTCTTGGATCAAAAATTTATATTTTTGGCATTTATGTATCTATGATAAATGTTGATTATTTTTGGTAATTATTTGATCCAGTTTAGATCAGTTTTGAGTGCCATCAATCTCTAAGGCAAGTCGCATTTTCTAGAATAAAATTTAGATATGCAATTATCCCAAATATTTTTCTATATATATTAGTTATAAATCAAATTTATAGGAGTTCCTCTTAGGGTTAGAAATTATCCCATTGGGGACATTACAATGGTATCAGAGTGGTTTTCCTTGCCATCTGTGGAAGAGATCAAATCTGAATGCACACAAGAAAAACACCTCAAGTTTATCAAAGAAGAAATCTGACTCCAAGAAAGGAACAATGGATGAGCAAGATTAGAGAGCTCCTCCTACAAATGAGCTAAGTTTCATGCAAGAGGTGATTACAAGGAGTCAAAGAGAGTTACAATAGGCTATGAGAGAATCTCAAAGGGAAAGCCAAAGAGAAATGCAACATGTGTTGAGGGAATCTCAAAGGGAAATGTGTGATGCATTGACAGGCTCAATCATGGACTTGGCTAAGGCTCTACATGGGCACAATATATCAGGAAAACCCAAGAGCAACCAACAATGGTGAAGGAAGCTCATCTGGACCAGAAAGACATTCATCAAGCCTCCACCTCAAATATTCAAGGCCAAGTTCCTTCAAAGAGGAACAAGCAATTGAGCTAGATCCAACAAGTGACATTGAAGATATAGAGGCATGGGGTGAAGAATATGCAGCCCTCAGTTTCAGAGTGAGAGACATGTTGTCTTTGAGAAAATGCCAAGGAACATGAAAGAATAGAAGAATTCAACAGAGCAACCAAGAAGAGACATACAACAAAGGTTGGGTAAGGTAACTCTTCCTTCTTATGATGGTTCAGATAAGTGTTCAACTAGAGCTTGGTTACAAAAGTTAGATACATACTTGTCATTGAATCCCATGTATGAGGAAGAAGCCCTCAAATTTGCAACCTTGCATTTGGAAGGAGTTGCACATGAATGGTGGTACCATGGATTGATCACACAAGGGCATGGTTCTATCACAACCATTGAAGAATTCAGTCAATGTCTAACAAAAAGGTTTGATAGAATAGATCTAGAGATTCATTTCAGGAGTTGGCTCAACTCAAGCAAGAGGATCATTGGATAAATATATTTCTGAATTTCAGAGACTTGCAGTGATGGTACCAGATGTAAGTGAAAGAAGACTTGTGTTGTTGTTCATTGAAGGTCTAGCGGAGCCACTTAGAGGCCTAGTCAAAGCCTTTAGTCCTCCATCTCTACAAGGAGCTATCAAGAAGTCTTTGGATCTAGAAACTTCAGTTCCAAAAAGTAAAATCTGCCTTTTGGACAGCATAGGACTGTACCTTATGGACAGCAAAGGACAACACCTTTGGGGCAGCCAAAGGGGTCTTTTGGACAACCAAGACCTACTTCAAGTAGTGAGCAAAGAGCACCAAATTTTGGGCAGCAAGGTAAGACATTTCAAGGTAAATCTGATACAAAAGAGTGGATGAAAAAAACAAGGAAATAGAGGCAAGGAATGAGCTAAGAAGGAAAAAATTATGTTTCACATGTAAGGATCCATGGACACCTAACCACCGTTGCCGTGGAAAAGGGGCAACCCACTACATTGAAGTAATTTCAGATGATGAAGAAGAAGAAGAGAGTGTTGATCCGGAAGAAGTTGAAGAGCAAGCAAAGAAGAAGAAATGGTTCCCATGGATGGAACACTAGCTACTTTATCTGGAGCACCTAGATACTATGTTTTTCGTGTGAGAGGTGTTCTTCATGGGCAAAGGATCACCGTGTTGATAGATAGTGGAGCTACACATAACTTCATTGATGAAAGCTTGGTTACAAGGATGGGATTGAAGATGGAAGATTTCAAGGCTTCAATGATGTGAAGAGTGGATGGATATTCACTTTCATGCACAAAGAAGATCCCACAACTTGAGCTCACTCTAGGAAGACATAAGGTAAGAGATGATTTTTATGTTATTGGCATTGGTGAAACAAATGTAGTCCTTGGTGTACAATGGCTGCAATCTTTGGGTGAATTCACTCAAAATTATCAAACTATGGAGTTGAAATTCAAGGTGCAAGACAAGGAAGTTATTCTACAAGGTATGAGGAATGGTGCTCCCCAAGTTGTGACCGCCAAGAGTATGGAAAGATCCTTCAAAAGAGGGCAGATTGCATGGGCTGCACATTGTTTGGTAAGAAATACATCCTCTTTTTTATCACAACAGTCCTATCATATTGATATTCAACCTATTTTGGATAAGCATGCTAAGGTGTTCAATGATTTACCTCATGGATTGCCTCCGGATAGAGGATTTCAACAT
The DNA here is from genome assembly GCA_018340775.1 of Taxus wallichiana var. yunnanensis. Lineage (NCBI taxonomy): Eukaryota > Viridiplantae > Streptophyta > Pinopsida > Cupressales > Taxaceae > Taxus > Taxus wallichiana. The sequence goes on along the minus strand of CM031241.1, from coordinate 320,774,755 downwards.
ATTATTGAGTTAGAACCGGGTTCTACTCTAGTAATATCTTCTCCTTACCGCCATCCAAGGGCCTTCAAGGAAGAGATAGAGAAAGTAATCAAGGAGTTGTTAGATATGGGTCTCATAAGACCAAGTTCTAGTCCTTTCGCTTCTTTGGTTGTGCTTGTGAAGAAGAAGGATGGGACCTTGAGGATGTGTGTTGATTACAAGTTGTTGAACAAGAAGACAATCAAAAATAGGTACCCCATACCAAGGATTGATGAGTTGCATGGAGCATGTTCTTTTCCAAGATTGATCTAAGGTCCGGATATCATCAAATCAAGGTAAGAGAAGAGGATGTCCACAAGACAACCTTTAGATGTCATTTTGGTCATTTTGAATTCCTAGTAATGCCTTTTGGGTTAACCAATGCCCCGCTACATTTCAGTCATGTATGAATCATGTTTTTAGGGAGCATTTGAGGAAGTTTGTATTGGTATTCTTTGATGACATTTTGATTTATAGTAAGTCATGGGAAGAGCATTTGAAGCATTTGGATATGGTATTAAGCATTTTGGAACAACAATCTCTCTTTGCCAAATTATCAAAATGTGAGTTTGGAATGGAGAAATTTTGTATCTTGGACATGTCATCAATGCTCAAGGAGTACAAGTGGATCAACAAAAGATCCAAGCTATCATGGATTGGCCTCCTCCCACCACATTGACTCAACTAAGGGGATTCTTGGGTCTTTGTAGCTACTACCGAAGATTTGTGAAAGGATTTTCACAACTTTCACCCCCTTGACAAATTTGACAAAGCATGGAGCTTTCAGTTGGTCACCTTCAGCCCAACAAGCATTTGACAAGCTCAAAAAGGTAATGAGTTCATGCCCGGTACTTGTTGTTCCAGATTTTTCAATTCCTTTTGTTGTTGAATGTGATGCATCCGAAGATGGTATTGGGGCTGTTTTGATGCAAAATAAGCATCCAATTGCATTTGAGAGTAGAAAACTCAAAGATGTTGAGAGAAAATACTCTATTTATGATAAGGAAATGTTGGCAATCATGCATGCCTTGGTGAAATTCTGGCAATACTTAGTTTGTGGCAGATTTGTGGTGAAGACGGATCATAATAGCTTGAGGTATTTTCTCAACCAAACTGATTTGAATGAAAGACAACAAAAGTGGGTGAGTAAAATTCAATCTTTTGACTTTGATATTGAGTTTATGAAAGGAAAAATAACATAGTAGCTGATGCATTGTCAAGGAAGCCATATTGTTGTTCTATGACAAAAATTACAGCGGATTGGAGGGCTGTTATAACAATGAATATGCAAAAAATCAGTTTGCTAGTGTTGTCCTAGAAGGGGAAATTGAAGATGAAAGGTACAAGGTGGTTGATGGCATTATACTCTACAAAAATAGAGTCTATTTGATTCCAGAATCCAAGGTAAAACATAAGATTTTAGAAGCTATGCATGACTCTCCTTTGGCTGGTCATCCGGGGTACTTTAAAACATACAAACAAATTAGGGAGAAATTTGTTTGGAAAGGGCTCAAAGGAGAAGTTCTTCAACACATACGAGAATGCCTCACATGCCAACAAAGTAAAGGAGAACATGAATTTCCAGCAGGTCTTTTGCAACCTTTGCCTATCCCAAATCAAAAATGGGAGAGTATTTCTATGGATTTCATCACCGGACTTCCCATGGTTCAAGGTAAGAGTGTTATTTATGTTGTGGTGGATAGACTCACTAAGTATGCACATTTTTTCCTCTTCCCACTAAGTTTGATGGACCACTAGTGGCTGGGATATTTTTAAAGAAGTTTTAGACTTCATGGGTTGCCAAAGAACATTGTAAGTGATAGGGACAACAAGTTTATGAGTTCTTTTTGGCAAGAACTCTTTCATCTTTCAGACTAAATTGACTCCTAGCACAAGCTACCATCCCCAAACGGATGGGCAAACTAAAATTGTCAACAAATGGATAGAAGGGTACTTAAGGAGTTTTGTAACATGAGTCAACAATCAACTTGGATCAAGTGGTTATATTTGGGGAGTTTTGCTACAATACTTCCTATCACATGTCTATTGGTATGTCACCCTTCAAAGCTTTGTATGGTTATGATGCTTTTTCTTTTGTGGATATTGTCATTCGGATAGTAGAGTTCCAGGGCTAAAGATTTGGTACAACAAAGCCAAGACATCATGAAAGCACTCAAGGATAACCTCCTACATGCCCAAAATCAGCAAAAATTGTATGCAGATCAACAAAGAGTTGAGAGGTCATTTGAGGTAGGAGATATGGTTTTTTGAGGTTGCAGCCCTATAGACAATCTTCCCTCAAAGGGAAAGGATCTGAAAAGTTAAAACCAAGGTTTTATGGTCCCTACAAGGTCATAAGGAAGGTGGGAAATGTTGCTTATGAACTAGAGCTTCCAGCACAAAGTAAAATTCATAATGTCTTTCATGTTTCATGCCTCAAAAAGGCATTAGACAACATATCATCCTTCTATTGAGCTGCCCCCTCTTGATGATGAGGGAAAATTGGTTCTAGAACCAGAAGCCATAATGGAGGTTCGTGAAAAGAAGTTAAGGAACCAAAATATAAAGGAGTATTTGGTTCGATGGAAAGGTTTACCTCTTGAGGATGCTACATGGGAAGGTGCAGAAATTTTGGAGCATCCAAGCTTGCAATTGCTTGAGGGCAAGCAATTTGGGGAAGGGAGGATTGTAATATCCCCTTCTCAAAAATAACAAGTTGAAGACCCTTAGCCTATTTTTTGGTTTCCCAATGGCTAAGGGTGGAAAATAAGGGAAACTTATCCTAATAAATTAATTTTAGTGCATAATGATTTTATAAGCACTTTAATTATTTATTAGTGATAAAGTAATAAAATAAAAGGTCACTTTATTTTTATTTCCCCTAAGGAGAAAATGCGACCCATATAGGGAAATAAAGCAAGGGGATAAAAATATTAAATAAAGTAACCAAGTGGAGCGAGTTGATTGGGTTGTTTGGTGGGCTCATGTGCCAATTAAAATTATAAAAGGAGGTCGCCACTCTTTATTGAGACATATTTTTTGGCATATTTTCATATCTGAAATTTGGTAGAGTTGATTGCTTTCCAATTTGACATTGAAGGACAAAAACCCTTTGATGTGGTTGCATTAGAGGACGAAAACCCTCTATTGCCAAGGTTGAAGAATGAAAAATCTTCATCCTTTGTGAGAGGAAGCTCTATTCAAGGGTTTGCATTGAATGTTTTAAGGACAATTTTGAATTTCCAGCAGTGTTTGAAGACCCTAAAGTGCAGATTTGTGGTATCTCAGCTAGGGTTTGAAGAAGTGTTGTGGCTAATTTTTGGCATACATTTCTAGTTGTTTTCTAGAGGAACTACCCACATGTGGGAGGAATATTAGATTTTAGGACATAATTGTTATAAATTTGATTTCTATATTCCTTACCATATTTTTAGAGATCATTTCCAGCTTGTCTACATGAGATTTGGACATCAGAAGCTTCTTTTCCATTCATGTCTGTAAGCTGATTTTCTGTAGACTTTAATAAAATTACAACTCTTCTTCTGGGATCAAAATATTTATATTTTTGGCATTTATGTATCTATGATGAATGTTGGTTATTTTTGGTAATTATTTGATCCAGTTTAGATCAGTTTTGAGTGCCATCCATCTCTAAGGTAAGCCACATTTTCTAGAATAAAATTTAGATATGCAATTATCTTAAATATTTTCTCTATCTATTTGTTGTTATAAATTAGATTTCTGAGGATTTCCTCTTGGGGTTAAAATCATTCCATTGGGGGCATTACATACACATAACCCTAATACACATTATGTATTTTGGCTTGATTTGCCCCATTTGTGTAAATCGATACTTGTACATGTCTAATTATTGAAGAAGATGTATTACGTATCAATTGATATAAACAAAGTTAATTGAACTTAATACATGTTAAATTGTTTCATTATGTGTATTATGGCTATATTGGCCGCATTTTGTGGCAATCAATCCGTAGTATTCAATTGATGTAAAAAGACCTAATACATGTTAAATTGTCATATTATGTGTATTATAGATAGAATTTGTTTTTGTCGATTTAACCATACTACACATTAAGTTGCCTTGTTATCTCGTATTAGGGTTTGATTAGTCTTGTTTACATTGATTGATTCCTAATATTCCTTAAATTATCATATTAGGATTTGAATTTCCCACATTTGCACTAATTGAGCCCTAATATTCATCTAATTTTCATAATATTCATTTAATTTTCATAATATGTATATTAACACAAATGTGGCTAATCAAGCCTTAATACATGTTAAAGTCTCGTATTACATGTGTTAGGGCTAATTGACTCCATTTGCTCTAATCAAACCCCTCATATACGTTAAATTCCCGGTGTATTAACACTTAATTAACTCCATTTGCACCAATCAATTATAATACATGCTAAAATGTCAAATCAGTTATTTGGGATTGATTGGCCACATTTGTGCCAATCAAGTCGTAATGCACATCTAATTGTCGTAGTAGGTGTATCGGGTCTCGAGTCTCATAATGAGATTAATTGAAGTTTAAAGACATATTAAATTGTCACATTTTGTGTATTTGGGCTTTATTGACCTTGTTTGGAATAATTAATATTGAATCCATGTTAAATTGTTAGACCACATATTATGGAAAAATTGGCCCATTTCCATCAATCGATCCCTCATTACGTTAAATTTTTGTATAATGTGTATTCGGGTTCAATTTACCTCATTTGCATCAATTATGTCATAATACACATTTGATTATTGTACCATATGTATTAGGGATCAATTGGTGCAAAAACATGTATTAATTAAGCCCTAATACATGCTAAATTATTTTGTTAATTGTATATTAGCTCCATTGACACAAACAATGTCAATTCCGAACATGAGCGATGGAGAACACGATGGAGCTTGTCAAGACTTTCATGATTACGGCTATAGAAATGTCACCATGCACTAAGCCTAAAATTGCTGAGGAGAGGCCGATCTCTGGCCAAAATCAGACGGTTGCAAACACCAGCGCGAGAGATGGAGAAAGTGATGGGGTGCTTTGTCGATGCAGCTTCTCTGATTCTAGCTACAGTAATGTCTGCGCACTAAGTCTAAAGTCTTTGAGGAGAGGCGGATATATGGCCAAAATCGGACGGTTATTAAATGAAAAAGTGGAAATCTTTGGGATCCACACCTCGGCACGGAATAAGATTCTTCATAGCCCTAACATCAATGTGGGTCCGCATTCTCCTTAAAAGGTCAGTTCACATGGGAAAAGGATAGTGAAGGTGCCACTGCACTTGATGGTCCTAGATGGTGTGTTGATAGGGCTTTGAGCAAAGCGAATCTCTCCTTGTTGGTAAGTTTCTTGGCTTTAGACCTAATATTGATTTTATTAGAACATGGGTGCTGAGAAAGTGGAAACCTAAGGGGGATCTGAGTATTACCATCATGCCACGGGGTTTCTTTCTGGAAAAATTTAATCAGCAAGAGGATTTGGAATCGGTGCTTCTGGGAGGACCTTGGTGGCTGGGCAATATGGGCCTCTTTTTGAAAAAATGGTATCCGGGATTTGACCCTAACACTGAAAATATAAACACCATCCCAATCTGGTGTAGGCTCCCTAGACTACCATTGCATTTTTGGGATGATGAAATTCTGCTAAACATTGCTAAATCCTTAGGTGCTCCTATCATCTGGATGGGCCCACGAGAAACAGATCCAGACTTGCTTTTTCTCGATTCTGCATTTTTTCTGAAATGGAACAGGAATTACTAGAGCACATCTTCTTGAAATCTAGGTATGGGGTGTGGACTCAAAAAATTGAGTTTGAAACTTTTCATTTGAGATGTAAGTAGTGTCATCACATAGGACACTCCACCAAAAGTTGTCCCAAGAAGGAGATCCCTGCAATGGAAGCAAAACAACCTGAGGAGGGCTCAGTCTTGAGTAAGGACTATAGGGTTCGTGACATGGATAGCCGGAATGAAATCAAAGCCCCTAGTCAGATGGAGTTGGACTTCAATAGAAAGGGAAAAAAAGAGGTTTTAGAACTCAAATAAGGAAGCATTTGGTCTGGCGTCCTAAAACCCCTGCAATAACTTTACTTGAAGCACCCAACAAAGAGGACTCGGAAAATCCTATAAAGATGTCCATGGTGGTGAACGAGCAAGAAGGAACTGTGAAGATTAATTTAGTCCCTAATGATCTATATCAAAGCAGTAAGGAAGCTGAGTTAGATAAACCTCTGTACATCATGGAGGAAGAATCGGACAAGGTCACTATGGATCCTAAAGAAACCTTACAGGAAAACACTCCTAAGGGAGATGGTAAATTATTTTCAGATCTACCTCCTTGTTCCAGCAATAGGGCAGCGGTTTCACCTTCTTACTACAGCAGCAAAACAGCTGATCCACACTCAATTAACAGGATTCAGAAAGAGCGTGAAGAGGGAGAAGTTACGCCTGTCAAAGAAGATGAGGAACTAAATTCTGGATTCACAAAGGTCATTTCAAAAAAGAAAAAGAGAATGAAAGGATTTGAAATGATCCCATAATCACTTTACAGTGATAAGAAAAAGAAAAAGGACAACTGGGAAACTTCAACTCTGTAACTACTAGATCTTTCGCAAGACTAGTAGACTTTGGAGGTAGTTCTAAAAGAGGAAGGCCCTCAAAAAAGGCTCTTAGATCTAAGAGAACTGAGAGAGACATTGCAGATGGCATTCAACATCAATTGAACCATCAGGCAATTCCAACTCCCAATCATTCCAAATGAAGATTATTTCTTGGAACATCCGAGGTCTAAATGGAAACTCCAAGCAGAGAATCATCAAGGAGTTACGGGATTCTAGTAGTCCTAGTATTTTGATTTTGTAGGAAACTAAGATGAAAGCTAAGATCCTTGAAACTAGTAAAAAGAGTTTCTGGGATAACTCTGAAATGGCGGCTATTGACTCTCAGGGAGCCTCTGGAGGGTTGGCTACTCTTTGGGATAAAAGGCATTGTACTGGTACGGTTCTTAATGCTAGCACTAATCATCTTGCAATCAAATTTATTGCTATTGAAAATAATGATGAATGGATACTTTCTAATATATATGCCCCTAATACGGTTAGTGGGAGAAGAAATCTTTGGGCAGATCTTAAAACCTTTAGAAACCATTATAGTACAGCTAACTGGCTTATTATGGGTGATTTTAACTCTCCTCTAAACCCAGGTGAAAAATATGGAGGAATATCCAGCTTTTCTACAGGTATGGAGGATTTTGCTGATTTTATTGCTGAACATAATCTTTTAGATGTGGATCTACATGGGAATAAATACACTTGGAATAATAGAAGGTTGGGAAAAGATTTTATCCAGGTGAGATTGGATAGAGCTCTGATTTCTATGAGCTAGATTCTTAGTCAAGACTTTCACCTCTCTTCCTTGCCCAGAGTTGGATCGGATCACAATCCGATTGCTTTAAATCTTCTCAATTGGACTAAACCCATCAGAAGCTCATTTAAATTTGAAAAGATGTGGATGGAGCATGACAATATCTATGACAAGATAAAAGAATGGTGGAGATGGAATGGTGAAGGCACTGCTCAATATAAACTAATTCAAAAGCTCAAAAATGTTAAAAAGCAAGTTAAAATTTGGAATAAAAGTGTTTTTGGCAATGTGTTTGATAATAAAAAGAAGTTAAAGCAAAAGCTCCAGGATTTGGAAATCAAAATGGATACTATGGGGAGAACGGCCGAAGACCAAACTATTGAAAAGAATATTCTTTCAGAGTTGCATACGATTTGCAGCAGAGAAGAGTCGTTATGGAGACTTAAGTCTAGAGCTATCTAGCTTAAAGAGGGAGATAGGAATACGAAGTTCTTTCACATGACCACTTTGAAGCACAGAGCCTGTAATAGGATCCTGGAAGTGGCTAAAAGTAACGGAAATATTATAAAAGATCCCAAAGGCATCAAGGAAGAAGCTATGGATTTCTATAAAAAACTTCTTGAGGAGAGGAATGTCATCAATACTGAGGCTATTTCTTTTATGTTGGAGGTTATTCCCGTGATAAAATTGAGGAACAAAGATTTAGAAATATCACCAAAGGCATCACGCCAAGAGCTGCAAAAGGCTGTTTTTGCTTTTGAAGGTGATAAGGCTCAGTGTCCGGATGGTTTCTCCATTAAAGAAATTTTGGGAAATTTGTTTGGAGGACCTTCTCGGAGCGGTGAATGAATTCTACTGACACTGGAAATCTTTTGAAAGATTGAACAACACTCACATTGTGCTAGCACACAAAAAAATGGATGCTAAAGACTTCAATGACTTGAGACCCATCCTTGTGAACGCCATCTATAGAATTTTTACCAAAATTATTGCTACTAGGCTTGATTCATCATGAATGATTTAATCTCAAAGCGTGAGAATGGATTCATCAAAGGCGAGGATTATACAAGATGGTGTTATTATGGTTCATGAGACCATACATTCTATGGAGAATAATAAAAAAACAAATATGGCTCTAAATCTTGATATGAATAAAGCCTTTGACAAGGTTTCTTGGGTTTTTCTTGACAAAGTCTTAACTAAATTTGGTTTTCCGGACAAATTTAGAAAAATTATTAAGGCTTGTATCTCTACTATCGATTTTCGGTGGTGGTTAATGGTGAGCTCTGTGGGTTTTTTCACTAGCAGTTGAGAGGGCTAAGGCAAGGGGACCCTGTCTCTCACTTGCTCTTCATTTTTATGGCTAATAGCCTTAGTAGACCAATTGGCAAAGTGTCAATGACGGGATTTTGAAAGGCTCAAAGCCCACTTCCATCCGCCAAGTTTCTCACATCAAAGAATTTGTAGATGATACTATCCTCCTTTGGATTCCGTCATAGAAGCCAAGGCTACCAAGGCTATTCTCAGACTTTATGAGTCCTGCTTTGGGCAAGAGATTAATTATGATAAAAGGTATAGTTACACTCAAAATTGGAAGATGATGTTGTATAAACATGAATCAGGATTTTGAGTCTAGTTTCTAAGCTACTAAATTTAATTGAAAATGGATAAGTTTAAGTGGGTCAAATAACTAAAATACCAACAGGTGCTCCTATTTTTGTTAAAAAACATAATAGAGTGACTTTTCGTGCCCCCCACCATTTTTGAGCACCATTTAGTAGTTTTGAAAACCCTTTGGTAGAAAGATAGCTAGGAGCATCTAGTTTGTGCTAGAATTTTTAAAGATTTTTTTAGCAAGTATTTTTTTTTTGATTTTTCTAGTAAATAAATTTTATGTTTTGAAAATAACAGAGCTCCGATCGTGCCCCCTTAACTACCTCAAAAATATCAAAATTAGATTTTTTTGAATATGTATAGAATTAGGCCTAGTTTGTGCTAGTATATATTTTTTTCAATTTCGATGACAAAAAAAAAGATACACGATGAAAGATAGACATATTTAAACTTCAAAAAAATAGCTATAAAAAGGCATAGTTAGAAAATAAATAATATGGAAACCTTATATTAGTCAAAAAAATTGAAAAATTATATTTTTAGAAAGAAGAAACTCTTCTCTATGTCGTGGTATAATTTTTTTAAACGAATCGATTGTTTTATGTTGATTTATCATGGAGGAAGTGGCATTTTTACATTTTCCTGCAAAAACATGTTGTTTGTTGTGTTTGTGTAGGTCCATGCCTCAAGCTTGGGGATCCAAACCGGATCCCAAGCCTTGAGGCATGGCTTGGAAAAAGTGAAAATGCAAAAATGTACGATGCTATCGTACGCATTATACATATACATGTACATTCTTTATAGTATAAACATTGTATATGCCTTTTGGCATGCTTCTATTTACAAAAATAAATGTTTAAGTTTTTCATTTATTATTATTTATATTTTATTATTTCTTATACTTTAAATTTATTTTGTAAATATAAGAAATTAGGGTCACTCTGCACCTTATGGAATTAGTCTCATAGCTCCATGAGTCACGGTTTAGGAGATAGTTTTTTATAGTATAATCTGGTCAGTACATAGGTAATTTTCAGGATTTCAGCATTCAACCTAAATATTTTAGCATTTAACTTCTACAATCAAAACCCTAAACCCTAGGCCATAAACCTAAACCCTAAATTGTAAACCTTGAGCCCTAAACCCTAAACCCTAAACCTTGAACCATGATCCCTAGACCCTAAAACCTAAACCCTAAACCCTAAGCCCTAAACCCTAAACCTTAAACATTCAACCCTTACCTCCGTGAGCCCTAAACCCTAAGCCTTAAGCCCCCTAAGCCCTAAACCCTAAACCATGAACCATGAGCCCTAAATTATAAACCCTAAACCCTAAACCATAAAAACTAAAAAACTAAATCCTAAACCTAAACCCTAAACCTTAAACACTAAATCCTAAACCCTAAACCCTAAACCCTAAGCCTTGAACCCTACACCCTTATCCCTGAGCCCTAAAATCTAAACCCTAAACCCTAGACCATATACCCTAAGCCCTAAACCCTAAACCCCGAGCCCTAAACCATAAACCCTAAACCTTAAGCCCTAAACATTAAATCCTAAACCCTAAACCCTAAACCCTAAATCCTAAACTAAACCATAAACCCTAATCCCTAAACACTAAACCCTAAACCCTAAACCCTAAACCTTAAACCCTAAATCCTTAACCCCGATCCGTAAACCCTAACCATAAACCTAAAACCCTAAACCCTAAACCCTAAACCTAAAACCCTAAACCTAAACCATAAAACCCGAACCCTGAACCCTAAACCCTAAACCTTAAACCCTGAACCATGAGCCCTAAACCCTAAACCCTAAACCCCGAACCATATTTCATCAATATTTCCTAGTCTCATGCCTAGAACCATCATTGAGTCTGCTTATAGAACTACCTTGTTTATGAGAGGTGGGACAAGTAACTAAATGGATATGACATCTACCTTGTGCCTTGTAATGCATATTACACATCTCTTCCAAACTTGTTTCTCCCCACATATACTTGCTCTTTGAATGTAAATTTATTCACACTCTGAAACAAATTTCACATTTCTCATATTTTCATGTATGGTATTATGTAAGCAAGATGACCCATTGGAAGCTGGAAAAAATAACCATCACAACACAAAAATTAATCTTAAAGGAAACAAAAGAAACATAGAGAATATACCAATGCGAGAGGTGTAGGATCATAATTGAATTTCCTATAGTATCCTCTCCTCCGAGAAAGAGAAAGTTCTTGTTCTACTGGAATGGATAGTAAATTTGACAGTAACTTCTGAAGTGTTCAAAATAAGCATAGAAATAGGGAATGGCTAAGAACACAAAGGGGTTATCAATCACCTAGTAAATCTTTCTTGTTTAGTTCTAAATGGGAGTCACCTGGCCTATGACTTAGTGACCTTCCATTCATTGATAATTCCTTATATGATAAACCCATGGATGTTTTCAAAAGTGCCTTCAAAAAAGATAGGGGTAATCATCAATCCTAGTGAAGGGTGTGATGTGATTTCAAGAAACTTGAAATTCATATAGATTTAGAGGTCATAACATGAATTTACAAATATCTCTATCATTATAAATGGAAGCCAAGTAATGGTGTCTCCTGTACATCCAAGGATCGAGGACTACTGGGGTCTGTGGAAGGATTGGACATTCAAGAATATGACATTTCCCTCCTTCAAAATATCAACAAATGAAAGACATCAAATTGTGATGACTCTCTTTGAATGTTTTGCCTACGAAGTCGATGAACCTTTTTAGTTGAATACTCTCTGTCAATTACTAATAAGAATGGGTAAGACACAAAACATTACAATGAGTGAAATATTTCCCATGTGATGGGAAAAAGAAGATAGTTGTATTGGGTAATATTTCTTTACCCTGAGCCCTAAACCCTAAACCCTAAACCCTAAACCTAAACCTAAACCTAAACCCTAAACCCTAAAACCCTAAAACCCAAACCCTAAAACCTGAGCCCTAAAACCTAAACCCTAAACCCTAAACCCTAAACCTAAACCTAAACCCTAAACCCTAAACCCTAAAACCCTAAACCCCAAAACCTAAACCCTAAAACCTAAACCCTAAACCCTAAACCCTAAACCCTAAACAAACCCTAAACCCTAAAATCCCTAAACCTAAACCCCTAAACCCCGAACCCTAAACCCTAAACCCTAAACCCTAAACCCTAAACCTAAACCCTAAACCCTAAGCCCTAAACCCTAAACCCCGAACCATAAACCTAAACCCTAACCCCGAACCCTAAACCCTAAAACCCTAAACCCTAAACCCCTAAACCCTTAAACCCTAAACCCTAAACCCTAAAAACCCTAAATCCTAAACCCCGAGCTAAAAAAACCTAAACCCTAAACCCTAAACCATAAACCCTAAAACCCTAAAACCTAAAACCCTAAAGCCCTAAACCCTAAACCCTAAACCCTAAACCCTAAACTAAACCTAAAGCCCTAAACCCAAAACCCTAAAACCCCTAAACCCTAAATATTAAACCTAAACCTTAAACCCTAAACCTTAAAACCCTAAACATTAAACCCTAAACCCTAAACTATGAAACCTAAACCAAAACCTAAAGCCTAAACCTAAAACCCTAAACCCTAAACCCTAAACCCTAAACCCAAACCCTAAACCCTAAACCCTCAACCTTAACCCCCTAAGCCCTAAACCCCGAGCCCTAAACCATAAACCTAAACCCGAACCATGAGCTAAACCCTAAACCCTAAACCATAAACCCAAACCGTGAGCCAAAAACATAAACCCTAAACCCTAAACACTAAATCCTAAACCCTAAAACCTTATCCCTAAACCCTAAACCCTTAACCTTAAACCCTAAACCCTATTCCATGAACCCTGAGCCCTAAACCCTAAACCCTAAAACCCAAACCCTAAATATTGAGCCCTAAAACCTAAACCTTAAACCCTAAACCTTAAATTCTAAACACTAAACCCTAAACCCTAAACCCTAAACATCATTTTAGTAAGGATCTCATTTTAGTAAGAAGTAGACAAGCATCATAGAGCTGATTCGTGGTCACTAAAGTGAATTATGGACCAAATTTCAAAATTAGTACCAATTCAAGCAAAGTGGTAGGGCTAAAATCCAATCCAGAAGGTCAAAAACCTACAAAACGACTATATGTTTTCACAAAACAAAGACCGACTACAATATATATGGCTTGAAAGTTTTAGGTCATTGCTGAAATTCTAAAAATGAGTAAGTACTGACCAGATTAGATTTTGAAAAACTATCTTCTAGATTATCACTGTCAGAACTACAAGACCACTTCCATCAGGTGTAGAGTGACCCTAATTTCTTATATTTAGTAAAATAAATTTAAAGTATATGATTTCTTTAAATTTAGAAATCTTAAAATAAATCATATACTTTAAATTTATTTTACTAAATATGGCTCCTTCCAAATTGCCTACAAACTTCATATAGAGAAAACACGTACGCGTTTTGTGTTCATAAAATGCATACGTGTTATAGTTTTTCGTGAATTCCGAGCCTAGGAAAACATAACACGATCATGTTATTGCAAAACAGACCGCATTTCATTAATTTTCAGGCTTTTCTCCACCTTTTGGCCCCCAACTTCATGCACTTACCCGAATGTATTGGTGTAAATGATCAATATACATATTATGACAATCAAATGTGTGTTAGGGCTTGAGTAGTCTTGTTTGCATCAATTATGCCTTGATATCCATATTGTGACAATTACATGTATGTTAGAGATCGATTAGTACAAACAATTCATTCAAACTTAATACCCAAAATGTAATAATTTAATGTGTATTATGACTCAATGGGACCGATCTTATGTAATATACATAATTTAACAATTTATCATGTTTTAGGGATAGAATGACACAAGTGAGGATGATTGAATCTTGATACATATTAAATTGTCACATTATGTGTATTAGGACTCAATAGACTCCATTTGTGTTAATTGAATCTTAATACATGTTAAGTTATTTAATCCCTAATACATGTTAAATTACCATACTTGTTATGTCCTAAGAATGCACATAATTTGACTATTTGACGTGTATTAGAGTTTTATTGACCTTTTTTGTCAATAAAGCCCAAATATACCTACTACGACAATAAGACATGCATTAAGACTTGATTGACGTAAACGGGTCTCGAGCTCTAATACACATAATGGGATGATTCAATGTATATTATGTTCGATTAGTGCAAAATGAACCAATAGAGTCTTAATACAAATAATGTGATAATTTAATATGATTTATTTTATTATTTCTTATATAAATTTATATTACTAAATATGGCTACTTCCAGCCCCTACAAACTTCATATAGAGCAAAACGCATACGCATTTTGTGTTCATAAAAACACGTAAGTGTTATAACACGAGTGCATTATAATGTGTACATGTTTTAGGTTCGTGAATTGCCGAGCCTAGGAAAACATAACATGATCATGTTATTGCAAAACGCGATCGCATTTCATTCATTTTCAGGTTTTTGTCCACTTTTTTGCCCCCCAACTTCATGCACTTACCCGAATGTATTGGTGTAAATGATCAATGTACATAATGTGACAATAAAATGTGTATTAGGGCTTGATCGGGTCTTGTTTGCATCAATTATGCCTCGATATCCATATTGTGACAATTACATGTATGTTAGAGCTCGATTAGTACAAACAATTCATTCAAAATTAATACCCACAATGCAATAATTTAATGTGTATTATGACTCAATTGGGACAAATGGGACCAATCTTGCAAGAATATGCATAATTTAACATTTATCATGTTTTAGGGCTAGAATGATGCAAATGATAATGATTCAAGCCTCGATACATATTAAATTGTCACATTATATGTATTAGGACTCAATAGATTCCATTTGTGTTAATTGAATCATAATACGTGTTAAGTTATTTAATCCCTAATACATGTTAAATTACCAAACTTGTTATGTTCTAAGTAATGTACATAATATGACTATTCGACGTGTATTAGAGTTTTATTGACCTTATTTTTGTCAATAAAGCCCAAATATACCTAATAGGACAATAAGACATGCATTAGGACTTGATTGACGTAAATGGGTCTCAAGCTCTAATACACATAAGGGGATAATTCAATGTATATTATGTTCGATTAGTGCAAAATGAACCAATGGAGTCCTAATACAAATAATGTGATAATTTAATGTGTAATATCAAATCCAATCAAGCTCTAATACATAGTAAATGAAACAATTGAATGTGTATTAGGATTAATTTACCCTTTATTGCAACAATCGAGACCAAATACATTTACGCAACAATTAGACTTGCATTAGGGGCCAATCAACCCTAACACACAATACAATATTCTAACACATATTAGGGATTGATTGGCATAAACAGGCTAATTGATCATCAATACATAAAATACTACAATTTAACATGCATTAATTTTGAATTAGACCAATTTGAGTGTTAATACACTAATTATGACAATAAGATGTGTATTATGGCATGATTAGTGAAAATTGATCCAATCATGACTCAATACACATAATGGGGACAATTTAATATTTTTTAGGGCTTTATTGGTGCATGTGGGGCTAATCCTGCCCTAGAACATGTATAATGTGATAACTTAATGTGTATTAGGGATTGATTAGAACAAACATGGACAACACATTGTAATACACTTAATGCGACAAGTTAATTTTTATTATAACTCTATTGGCCCCATTTGTGCTAATCAAGACGTAATAAACATGATATGACAATTACATATTTATTAGCATTTGATAGACACAAATGTAGACAATTGATCCCTAATACATATAATGCAATAAATTAACATATAATAAATTTTGATTAGTCCAAGTCGGCCTAATTGATCCCTAATATACATAATGTGATAATTGAATGTTTTTAAGAAATTAATTTCCACAAATGGGTCCATTCAATTCTTATACATATAAAGCAATAATTTAATGTATTTATAGGGCTGAATTGACCTCGTTTATATGAATGAAATGCAATACATTTACTATGTCAATTTTATGTGTATCGTGGTTTAATTGATGCAAAGGGTTAATTGAACCCTAATACACATTAAATTATCACTTATGTGTACTAGGGATCTAGTGTCATGTAATCGAGCACCAATACACATTAAATTATCACATTATGTGTATTAGAGTTTAATTTTACATATTTATGTGTCGTGTCCATCCTCGGTAACACCATAACCCCCACCCAATCAGAATCAAGTTTAGGAATTTTTTTTTTGAAAGTGATTACTAACAATACTAAAACTAATGATACAAACCGATTCCCGAAATTAATTATTTTAACTAAATTGATTAACCCAATTTCTCAACCACTAGCCCGAAACAATTTTCATTTAATTAATTATTATTAGATTTATTAGGGACACCCTAGTATGAGTCTACACCCCTTTTTAGTTAATTAGATTTCCCCCTCCTTTTATTTTATCTACCCACACACAAGCCCCTTAAACTTTATTTTCCCATTCACATTTAAAATACACTTGGCTCCAAAAGAATGTAGGGTTAATTGTGAGCCATAGGATAGAAGCTATCTCAGCCCTTGATCTAAGTTTTCCCTAAGGATGCCCTAAAATTTCCTTATGTTCCTTTTTCTTTTCTCTTATTTGGAGGTTGTTGGGGAGAAGCTATGGAGTTTATTATTCTTCTTTTTTGTATCCCCTTACTTTGTATTATTCATTGTTATAGGATATGTGTGTGTGTGTGTGTGTGTGTGTGTGTGTGTGTTATTTATATTTATTATTTATTGTTATTTTGAAGTGTGGGGCGGATTTGTTTTTTGCAGGGATTGTATGAGGAGGTTGCGTGGAAGCGTGGGCTGCATGGGGGCCGCGAAGGAGAGGGTTATCCGTGGCAGGAGGAGGAAGGGGCGCGTGGGGAGGTAGAGGGGAGTGGGGTGGAGCCGCAGAGGGGAACAGGGGAGGTGGTGGAGAGGGCGAATGTAGGGGAGTGCGTGTGGAGGAGGGGGTGAGGGGCGGCGCTATGTGGGCAGGAAAGGCATGACAACCCTAGCGTGGGCGAGGACGGGTGGGGGATGGGTTCAACCCTCCCACAATGCAAACATTTTTATAAAATAAAACAAAACATATATATATATATATAATATTATATATATTATATAATAATATAATAATATATATTGTTATATATATATAATATTATACATATATTGTATATATATATATTGTTATTGTATAGATAAATATAAATTATTATCCATTTTAGATACACACACACACACACACACACACACACACACACACACACACACACACACACACACACACACAAACACACACACACACACAAAGAGACACAAGCTTTTACAATGTAAGTATTTTAATATGTATATAAAAAAATAAAACTACAAATTAAAAACCCATTTTGATAACAAAATTTGAGCTAAGATTATAACTATATTTGAAAACTGAATAAGATCATTTTATACACAATGGTAAATAATAAATATTTCACTTGAAATAAATAACATATTTTAATCTTATCCTTTGATGCAAAAACAAAGCACTTAGAAAGTTGCATCTATTCACTCTCCATTCCACGTTGTCACAAAAAGAAGCAACAAGAAGAGATACCCTTTTTTTTTTTTTTTTTTTTTTAATTTATACAAATGAGACTTCAACAAGGTATTAATATTGCTTTCCAAATGCAATAACTAAATAAACATTTCAGATTTTTAAACAAGATAGATATTCAACATGAAGGGTATAAATATGTTCACAAGAAAGTCATATTCCAACCTATACATTTTCTTTCAAAAAGGGAGATTACATATCAAATTTTCATATTAAAGAAAAACAACAAATACAATATTTCATTTTCAAGATTTGAAGTTCACATATACCAACATACACAATACATATCTACCCAAGAAGATTTATCACAAGATTTTTACAAGACTTTGAGGTAGATTACTTAGCTCAAAATGGCTCAAGAATTCATGAATGCAAATACCGAATATAAATTTTACAAGGAGTACAAGTCTTCCACAAGCCATACTCAAGTGGTTACAATACAAGAAATGTTTCACAAAGATTTGAGAGGACAATAAAACTCTCATTATCTCCAACTTCCAACTTTGAGCTCCAACCTTCATGCCTTCAAGAAAACCAACAAGGAGAAAGAGCTTGTTTGCCACCCAACCATAGGCATCATTACATGCCTCTCCCAAGGTTGGGATGCATGCTAGCCTCCCCAAGCCCATGGGAAAGAGGAAAACTAACCACAACTTGCACAAGAGTAAGGTGGTGAACAACAATGATACAACCACACAAAAATAGGACAAAATCCAAGACAAGACTCAAAATTTTCCAAGGTGGCAAAGAGGAGAACCCAAGGTCAACCTCTAAAAACAATGGGGAAGAGAGGAGAGGAGTTCTCCAAAATTTGTAACCAAGATTGTAAGCACAATAACAAGACCTCCATACCCTCCTCATTCCTCCACCCTTTCTCCAAGTCCTTCTTGGAAGGATTTTCAAACCCCAAAGGGGTTTCCTTACCAAGAATGGGGAAGGAGATTCAAGCCAAATGAATCAACTTCCCCACCTCAACCATTTGAGGGAAAACACTAAGACCCTACAAGGCTTGTCCATCAAGCCTTGAGGATTGAGAGGGAAAAATCCCTCTCTCTTCCCCCACAAACTCCAAAACTCCATCATGCCATATGATGGAGGGAGTAAAACAAGCAAACAACAACCAAAATCCACATGCAACAATAACAAATTCAAGTAGCCAATCTAACAACTAAAATGAATACAACACATGCAATAAGACATAAGAGCCTACCTCAAAGAAAGCTCTCCAAAAAGCTTTCCAACTTCCAACTTCTTGACCCAAGCAACTCCTAGCTCCAAATCACCCAAGCATCCAAGCAAAAAGCTCCCAAAAAAAGGTTCTCTTCAATTCCCATGAAGGGGAATTTGAAGAGGAGAAAGAAAAAATCCACACAAATGAGGGGGTGACATGTGTCACCCCTCTCCTCCTCAAGGTCAAAGATGCCAAAACAAAAGAGAGAAAGGGTAAAATGCCTTTTAGCCCTCTTCTCCCAAATTACTCTAAATGTTAACAAGACAATTTTAGTGCAACTTTTAACAAGCACTCCAATCCACACCCCTTACATGGATGTGACCAAACAAGAGGCAAAAAGGGAGGGAAAACTCCCTCTAGCCTTGGAAATAAGCCCCCTACCCATTAGGTAGGGTCCAAGGGCTCATTTTTATGTTAAGGGAACTCCCAAACTAAAAAGGGGTCCCTAAAAATGCCCAAAATAACCCAATTTCGGGTTTGGCAAAATTAGGCACATGGTTAGAGGGTGTGGGGACCACCCAAGGGTTCACATGTGACCCTAAACCCCCAAAATTAATTACATCATTAATCTAAATCAAAACTTAATGAAAGTGGGATCATTAACTCCTAAAAACAAGTTTATCTCCTAACTAATCACCCCAAGCAAAATTAATAATACTAGACACATTACATTATACAAAAGGGGTCACTCATGGTGCCCAAAACAATAACTCCAAAACTAAGGTTCCACACAATGAACATGGCTAGGACTCAGCCCGTGGGCTACTTGTGCAAAGTTTTGTAGCTGGCCTAAATCCCACGTTCTCGCTGTATAACTGTTACCTCGCACACTCATTACACACATTAACCATACATGTCCGATAAAATATAAATCAATAACTTAGTAAGATATCAATGAGTTCTAAACTAGCCTAACATCCTACTGAAATCAAAATGTGACAACGTGCACAATTATACTCAATCTTCCAAAGTTAGACAAGATGATAGAGTGACATACAACCATAGAATCCCAACATGCAACAACTAAGTAACCATCAATATAATTATGTTCCAAAAATAACATCATATCCATTAGTATCCATGACATCATATGAAAATGTGACAACATAGAAATTAAGCTAAATTGGCGCTATACGCCTAAATGTCCACACATGTCTAATATGATCAAATCTCTAATATAATGTCCAAGATATAACAAATCTTTGTCAAAACATGTCTATGAGCAAATAAACAACAAGTTAATGAGCTATAAAAGTGTGGGCAGTACATCCCCCTCTACTAAAATTATACTTCCTCCTGGAAGTCACTGAAAGAGATAGGGATATCTAGCCCTCAAAGGTGTCACATCCTCCCAGGTAGCTGTTGTCTCATCATATCGGTCCCACTGTACTCTAACCTGGTCCAAGTCTCGACCTCGAAGGGCCAACCTCCGTGATCCAAAATGTGTATGGGCTCAGTCTCCACTATCCTCCGTCCTCTACCTATAATGCCGACCAATCTAAAACATGAGAAACATCTAGGTACATATCTACGTAGTATAGAAACATGAAATACATCGTGGGCCTATACAAGGGGTGGTGGAAAATCTAGGTGATATGCAATCTGGACTGATGACCTCTAAAATATCAAAAGGCCCCACAAAATGAGGCGATAACTTAGAACCCTTTCCATAATGGATAGGAATCTTATGGGTGACTCTCAAGAAGACTTTGTCACCCACCGAGAAGTGACGATCAATCCTCTTGGTGTCTGCATACGCCTTTTCGCGTGCTTTGGCCTACTTAAGACATTGTCTAATCAACACAACCTCACTGCTCCAAATCCTTTAGGTATGTTGGTCCTAGAATAATCCTCTCATCTAGTCTGTCCCAACTCAAAGGTGTCCTGCAAGGTCGTCCATACAAAGCCTGGTAAGGAGCCATACCAATGGAACTATGATAGCTATTGTTGTAGGAAAACTCAACTAAATGCAAATAATCTTCCCATTTCTTCTGCTGATCCATCACATACATTCTCAACATGTCTTCCAACACCTGATTAACCCTCTTTGTCTATCCATCTATCTCTAGATGATAAGATGAACTGAAATTAATTGAGTGCCCAGAGTAGTCCGAAATGAAGTCCGAAAACTGAAGTGTAGATGGTATCCCTGTCATTTATGATGGTCTTTGGAATCCCATGCAACCTAACAATGTCCTCCATAAATACTTTGGCAATGGCCTGTGTATTATAGGTGACCTTGGTTGGTGAAAAATGCACAACCTTGGTCAACTTATCCACGGTGACCATAATGGTGTCATGACGATAAGAAGACATAGGGAGTTCGACTATTAAATCCATGGAAATCACATCCCATTTCCACTCGAGAATATCATGAGGATGTAAAAGTCCTGCGGGATGAGAATGCTCTACCTTGACTCTCTGGCACTCAAGGCAACGTGCAACAAAATCTGCTATGTCCCGTCGAAGACTAGGCCAATAATATAACTCTCTCGAGATCAGCATGCATTTTATTTACTCCGGATGTGCCGCATATGGGGCTCGATGAGCCTCTGTGAGGATGAAGTTACGTAGATCACTTGACTTAGGCACATAGATGCGCATGTGGAATCGAAGTAAGCCATCCGTCTCTAAAACACAACCCAAAATATCTTCCCTCTAATGAACCCCGTGACTCAACATCTATCCGGCTCCTCATAAAATCTATCGTATGGAAGGTGCTCAAGAATGCTACCTCTCAAATCTGATTGAAGTGTCAAAGAAGCAAGCACATGTCGTCATCTACTAAGTGCATCTCGCAATAACATTTTCCTTTCCTTTGATATATTGCACCTCCATGTCATACTCACATAAAAACTCCATCCAACACCTTTGATGAGCATTGAGGTTCGGATGTGAGAATATATGCTGCAAACTACGATGATCTATCCTCAAAATGAAAGGTCTACCCAAAAGGAAATGTCGCCAACGCACTGAGCATGAATAAATGCTGCATGATCCAAGTCATGAGTAGGATAATTAAGCTCGTAGTCCTTGAGCTTACTAAACTCAAAGGCAATAACCCGATGCTCCCGCATAAGAACTACTCCCAAACCTCTAGTGATGCATCAAGATAAACAACAAAATCCTCTGTCGGGTCTAGAATTCGCTAAGATGGGTGTCGTGGTTAACCTTTCCTTATTCAAATAAAAGGCCTACTCACATTTTTCGACCAATCAAACTTCTTCCCTTTCCTCCGAAGAGAAGTGATAGGGTGAGAAATCCTAGAAAAGTCTGTACAAACCTACGTGGTAATACCTGCTAAACCCATGAAACTCCTCACCTTAGAATCGATGTGGATGCTAGCTTGTCCAAGATAGCATGTATCTTAGAGGGATCTACGGAGATACCCTTCCCGATATGATATGACCAAGTATCGAATCTTGTCGAAAGAAACTACATTTTTCCAAGTTCCCATACAACTTTCGCTCTCTCAAAACCTAACCTCAAACTCCTCAAATGCTCCTCCTAACGAGAATAAATCAATATGTCATCAAGGAACACTAAAACAAAGTGATCCAAGAATGTCCTGAATACTCCATTCATGAGGCTCATGAAGACAACTAGGGCATTAGTCAAACCAAATGGAACCACCGTGAACTCATAATGCCCATAACATGTGTGAAACACTGTCTTATGAATGTCTACATCGAAATGCGTAACTAATGATATATCCGACTTAAGATCGATTTTGGAGAACACTCTCACTCCCCGCATCTGATCAAACAAGTCATCAATCCTAGGGAGTGGATAACGGTTCTTTATTGTGACTTTGTTGAGCTATCTGAAGTCTACACAAAGTCTGAGAGAACTATCCTTCTTTTCACAAATATGACTAGCACTCCCCAAGGAGATACACTAGGGCGAATGAGACCCTTATCTAACAACTCCTCTAACTAAATCTTGAGCTCATGAAGCTCTGGAGTTGTCATCCGATAAGGTGCCCTAGAAACTGGTGCAGATCCAGGTACTAAATCAATGGTGAAATCTACCTCTCTGTGGGGTGGTAACCCTAGAAGCTCACCTGGAAACACATCTGCATACTCCCTCAAAACTGCATGGTCATCTAAGGGTGAGTGCTCTGGAGTGCTCTCTGATCGATCACTGATGGTGATAGCAAACAATTGACAACCCTTACGCATGCTCCGCTTGAGTTGCTTAGCTAATATCATGCGCAAGGAGATAGGCCTCTGCATCCCTGATATCACAACTACACTCCCAAGATCATCCTAACACTCAATGATCTTATTTCTACAATCCACCTTAGCTTGATGAGCCTCGAGCCAATCCATACCCAACACTACCTGATAGGAACCTAGAGGGATAACTCAGAGGTCAAGAGTAGTGGAGAAGGCTCCTAAATCAAGTGTGCAACTCTCCACATACGAGTCCACGGTGAGTTTGGCCCCAGAGGCCAACTCAACTTGCAACTATCCGGTTGCCTAGCCACCACTAGCCCACACTGGTCCACTATAGAAGGTGATATGAAAGAATCAAGCACTGAATCAAAAATTACTGAGATAGAAATACCCTTGATAATACTTGTTGTCTCTTATGGGGTGATGCTCACTGGTAGTTGTCAACCGTCGTATATACACAATGAGCATGTCCTACATCACCCACCATCCGATCGATCTAGCCTCTCTATGCATCCATGGTATTGGGTTTGTGTGGGCACATACACACATAGTGATAAGGAGATCCACAAATGAAACATCCTCCTATACCCCTCTGAGATGGGGTCCCTCTTGTACTCTGGTGTACTGATCTGCCGGTCCAACCCTAGCAGATCGATACATGTGAGCCGGGTGTCACTGCTTGATTACCTCGCATCCTATCTCTAGCTCCACCAAAACCACCTCTAGAACCACCTCTCTGAAATCCTGTGTGTCTATCTAGCCCCTCTGCTACGGGTGGCCCCTCGCCGTGTCTCACCTGCGGGTGTGGTGGAACCTCGTGGCCATTGGCAAGGGCCAAAATCCTCCTCTAGGGAGTGGTACAAAGTGCCCCATGACCTCTAACTCTGAAAGGCCTATATCCTCTCCTGAAACTTGCTCTTGTTTCTATCATGGTGCTCCTGTGCCTTGGTCTTGTTCTCCTCAGCTAAGTAGGCCTTCTCAACGGCCTTCTCAAGTGTGGGAGGAGATAACATCCTAACTGCTCTTGTTATATCTGCATTAAGGCCTCGAATAAACCTGTTAACTTGTAATTTCTCATCTTGTAGGTAGTCCACATACTGTAGAAGATCCAGAACCTACTCTCATATCAAGCGCCATCGTGTCGATCCTATCGTAAGTCATGAAACTCATCGATCCTCTCTCGCACGAAATGCTCGACATATAACGAGCCCTGAATCACTCCTTGAACATCTCTGGGTCACTTTGTCTCTTGAGTCGATGGAGCTTACGCTCCTCATTCCTCCACCAAAATCTCGCTACATCTCGAAGGAGGTGTATAGCGAACCTTGCCTTGACGTTGCTCTCATAAGAGTGCAAGCCAAAGCAACTATCCAAACTAAGGAGCCATGACTCAGCCCCCAAAGCCATCTCAGAGTCGGTGTAGGTGGGTGACTGCAAGCAAAGACGGTCCCCGATCACACCGCCTATATCTCAATCCTGCAATGTAGTCCAACAGTGAAAGGGGTCCGTCATCACCAATCCTAAGCACTATGATAATTCTTCACTGGGAACTCCTCGTGCTATGATTATTTACTAATGCATAGCCTTTAGTTTGGTGGATGTAACTGAAACAAAACAACAACATAACACAAGAATACCATCGACTATGATAAGACATAATGATGACAAATCTGAAATATCAAAGTAAATTATAATATTAACATGAAATTGTTACAATCTCACCCATGAGGTACTTCAAGTGTTATTGACTTCATTTGCCTTTCACCAAGACTATGGGAGAAACTTTACAATTACACCTCTTAATGGCTTCTTTAACACATCTTTAATCGATGGCTTCCTTCGCACACTTCCTACAATATTTCTCACTACTTCCTTCTATGCTAAATGAGGGGGTGGCCTCTCTATTTATGGAACTTCCAGCTTATCCATCTTATCTCTAAGATAGGATAAGAAATACACTGACGAATCATATTCGATACCTTAACTCTTATCTATACATGTAAGCTTATCTTTTAAGATAAGATAAACCTTATCATTTTACATGGGTTCCACATTTTTAGACTTTTTACAAATAAAATACACAAAATATTTATGACCTCACTCCTTGTCCTTATTACTAATATAATAGTTCTAATTCCTAATCATGTAGACCCTACTTCTCTAATTACCCAAACTTTGACATTTTAACATTACTGGACCACTTACGACAAATATTTACTTTTTACTACATTCCTATTGTACTTTGATGTTACCATACTCCACATTATTGGCGGCACCGCATCGACGGCACCGTTATCTTCTATCGACGCTACTACTAATTATACTTAACAACATCCTATCCTAATACATACATTAATGAAATAGAAATTAAGGAGGAAAATTTTAGTGTCGACATCTTCCCCTTCCTAGCTTCTACTCCGTCCTGAGTAGACTTATTCTAGTGCTTGGAAAATCTTCAACTTGTCGTGGTTGACCCATTTCGTAATGGGAGTGCCATCTAATTCCTCCGGTTAGTACGTACCATTTTCATGCACAAATGCTATTTTGTAAGGCCCCATCCATTTTGGAAGAAATTTTCTCTGTCTTCTTTTTTTGTATCCGGAATCATATACTAGAACCAAGTCATTCACATGAAATGGAGACCACCGAATCTTTGATCAAAGTATTCCTTCTCGCTTCATTTTTTTTTTATAGCTTGTATCCTTAGCTATTTCCTCATTTCCTCTAACAAATGAAGATGTACCAACCTTTCTTTTAGTGAATCACTTTCATCCATTCTTTCATTTTTTATTACTCGACCGTGGGAATATCAAACTCAATAGGAAGAACTCGATCAATGCCATAAGCCAACTAAAATGGGGAGTATCTCGTTGCGACTTTGATGTTGCCCTATATGCCCACAATGCTTTGCATGAATCCTCTTATCCCATTTATGTACCGCAAGGCTGCATCTTTGCTAGAATTTGAACCAACACAAAACTTGTTCGCTCCACCTCGTCCATTTGTGCTTGGTTTGTATGTTGTTGTCTTCCCGTGTTTAATAGAAAACTTATTGACTAGGGCTTCTACCACCTCATTAATGAAGTGGCTTCCTTGATCTGCATTACAATTTCTAATGGACAACCAAATCTGGTGACAATGCGTTCATATATGAACCTTGCCACTTCATCCATGGAAGTTGTTTTCAATGGCCTAGCTTCAACCCACTTGGTCAAATAACTGTGGCAACTACAATATACTTATTTTGGCATGAGGTAGTTGGAAGTGGACCTCACAATGTCTATTCCCACTTTTCAAAGGGACCAAGTGGAAGAATAGGGCATAATGGAGCTGATGAAGTCTTACGGTTACCATGTGTTTGACAAATATCACATGTCTTACAATAATTATAACAATCTTTAAAAAGAGTAGGGTGATAACTGCATCCAAGATCCTTCTTGTTGTAAGTTGTCGAGAGAAGTGCCCTCCACATGTACCATTGTGGAATTCTTAGCAGCTTCCTTCCTTGATCATGTCCAACGCCCTCTTGATTGTCCATCGGTCCTATTCGAAATAATACTCCATGCGAGTAATAGAATATGGACGACTGGCTTGAGTAATATTTCTCTTAGTCTTTGCATTGGCACCATCAAGAAACTTGAATTCATTTAGATAATTCCAAATATCTATGTATTCACTAGGGATTGTGTCAAGGGATAACAATGTTGCATCGGGGAAATCATCATCATCACAAGATGATCCTAAACCATCATAGGCTCGAGAGAGTGCATCTGCATTGACATGCTTCTTTCCTGGCCTATCTATAATATCAAATTCAAATTCTTGTAGCAAAATTATCCATCTTGCTATCCTCCCTGATGGGTTAGGCTTATTTACAATATATTTTAGAGCCTAATGATTTGTTACAACTAGAAATTTTTGCCCTAGCAAGTAATTTCTAAACTTCTTTACAGAAAAAATGATAGCTAGAGCCTCTTTTTCAGTTACAATATAATTTACCTCAGCACTGCTCATTTTTCTGCTCCTAAAGTAAATTGGATGTTCATTCCCATTTTCATCCTTTTGGCTCAAAGTACTTCCTAGTGCTGCATCTGAGGCATCAGTGTACACAATGAATGGCTTGCTCCAATCTGGATTCTTTAAAATAGGTGAAGACACCGTGGCTTCCTTAATTGTCCAAAAGCTTCATGCACCTTATTTCCGGTTCATAAGTAACATCCTTCTTCAAGAATGGGTTAGTGGCTTTGTAATCTTTGAGAAATTCTTGATGAACCTTCTATAGTAACCCACATGGCCTAAAAATGATCTCAACTTACTTCTATTCATAGGAAATGGTAAATCTTTGATTTTTGAAACTTTATCAGGATCAGTACCAATACCATCTTTGGATACAACATGCCCTAACAAAACGCCTTTAGAACATCCAAAGACACACTTTGTAGGGTTTAGTGAGGCTTGTGCTTCATCTAACCTTTGAAATGTTGTCTCCATTTGGTGCAGGTGGTCCGACTTGCTCCCATAGATGTAAAAATCATCCAGAAATACTCTGATGAAGGTCCCAATGTAGGGTTCGAACACCCTATTCATCAAACGTTGGAATGTTGCTGGAGCATTACACAACCCAAAAGGCATAACTCTATAAGAAAACGTTCCCCAAGGAGTGGTGAACGTGGTATTCAGCTGATCTTTCTCTGCTATACGAACTTGGTTGTAGCCACTATATCCATCAAAGAAACTATAGCACTCGACCAGCCTACTTCTGGCCCAAGATCTGATCCAAAATGGAAGAGGGTAATGATCCTTCTTTGTTGCCTTATTGAGCTTCCCGTAATCAACACAAATGCGTAGCTTCCCATTCTTTTTATTGAGATCACAATGGGAGAAACCCATTCGAATTCTCCACAACAAATATGAATCCTGCATCAAGCAACTTATCTATTTCTTCTTTTACAGTCTTGGAAAAATTAGGATTCATTCTATATGACATTTGCTTTATGGGCTTAGCACCATCTACCAACTCAATAGAATGTTCTACCCAACTTACTTGACGGAGTTCCTTGTAATCAAAAGTCAATAGGTGTATGTACCTTCAAAAGAGCCGGAGGTAGGATTCCTTCTCACTCTCCATCACAAGATCACCAATCTCTATTTGTTGGAGACGATCATCAACTTCTTCTTCGAGATAATTTTATGGGGTCATGAGTTGGTGTGGATCTGGAAGGATATCCATGATCGAAACATCAACCTCACTTTCTTCATCTTTAGTGTCCACTTCACCGGTACTAGAGTAATCAGAGGATGTCCAATCATCGGGTTTCATCACTTGAATCCACTGTGTTTTGCTTTATGATGTCGAGGATCACATTTATCTTCACCTCTCTCTACCACGTCCAAGTGTCATGAAGCCTTCATTCCAGTAGTTTCTTGCATGAACTCTCCTTAGCCATGGTCTTCCCATCAGCATTGGGTACGAATAAATACCATTTTTCATCACCTAAAAGTCTACCACACATACAACACCCATAACAGATATTGCCACATTTGAAACTACACCTTCTCGGTTTAGTTTTTCCTTTATTTAATGACCTTAACATAAGTGTCAAGGGCGATCATTTTTAAACCCAACATATTCATTACAGACTTCGGTCATTATATTAATCGCAGCACCTCCATCAACTAAGACATCATGAATTGAAATACTATTACATAATACCTCAACTTGTGGAGCATAGGGATCCGCCTCTGCCTCCAAAACAGTGGGACCTCAACCTCCTTCTTTTATCGAGCATTGAGTCCACCTCGCAACTCCCACCTCTTCTCGTAAGACATAGCCAAGAGTTGACCATATGTAATATTTGCAGTGCCTTTTGGATAGATCTTCCAAGATGGAGTATGGTCTTTGCCCCGTGAAATCAGAAAATCCGCACACCCAACTTTCTTCTCCTATGTTTCTTACTAGTTTCTCCTTTCATCTTCTTAGGATCATTTCCATCTTGGTTATCTTTTTTTTCTTTCTTTCTTTTTGTTACAAACACATCTACTTCATTATATATGCTCTTATCTACTACATCAAAAGAATTCACAGGTGCTTTTCCTTTATCATTATCTCTTGTACTGATGTAGAAGCTCTATCTCGGACAATTATACTTATAATGACTCTTTTATAACAACCATAACAAACAACTTTAGAAATATTTTTTTTGGACCTCTATCTCCTCCCCGAGAACTAAATTCTTTCCTCAAGAAGATTAATAGTTAACTCGACCCATCTTTTTGAGAAAATCTTCATACTCGGTGAGATGTACTAGGAGAAATATTTGTGCTCACCGGGAGTGGTTGTGGATTTTGGACCAAAGGTGATGGTGTAGGCTCTACTTTAGCAACAATTTCTTTGGGCTCCTCTTCCATGCTTTCTTCTTGCCTTCTTGCAATCTCCTTTGCTTGTTCAATGGTAGTTGGCGGTTATACTTCACTCGTTGTCGATCTCTAGCTTCATTCCAAGAATGAAGTGCTTACATAGGAGATTATCCACGCCATTCATCAACTATCCGCTAATCCTTCCTTCCGGATCGGGCATCTAGCTTCCTCCTTAGCTCTAGAACACGAACATGATAATCCCTTATCTTCTCCTTCTCTCTTTGGGATAGCTTTGTGATCTCGATCATGAGATCTGCATATTTCTGTTGTTCACCAAATTCTTCAAGAAAACTTTCAGTTAATAAATCCCATAAATTTTTCATATTATCACCTAGTGTTTCAAACCACCTAAGTGCTAAACCATCCAAAAAGGTAGGAAAAAGTTCAGTCCATTGTTCCCTTCTTATGAGGCCATTACAAATACAAGATCGTTTAAACTCTTGAATGAAAGAGGAAGCATCTTCATTAGATTGGAGCTGAAAAACATGAATCTTCCCTATTTTCAAAAGTAACCACCATAAAATACCAACCCACAAGTAAAATCAACAAGACTTATGTGCACAAATAATTGGAATCACTGTAATAGAAAGTGACTTTACACCTTCTACAAAGTAAAATAGAAATGACCACAAGAACTATGGTAAAACTTGACTTATCATGTAAAACCGACTTTACCGTGGTAAACACTATTCACAAAAGAAAGTGAAGTTATCATGTAAATACTATTTACGGTAAAAAGTGACTTTACCGTGATAAATACTATTCACAACAAAAATGAATTTACCATGGTAACTACTATTCATGACAAAAATGACTTTACCATGGTAACTACTATGCATAGTAAAAATAAGGTTACCCTCCAATTGATTTTTGACTAAGTGGGAATATCTCTCGTAAAATCCACCTAACGAGGAATGGTCCCTGAACGGAACCAAAATGTCATTACCAATCCGCACTATGATAATTCTTCACGGGAACTCCTCGTGCTATGATTATTTACTAATGCACGAGCCTTTAGTTTGGTGGATGTAACTGGAAACAAAACAACAACATAACACAAAAATACCATCGACTATGATAAGACGGAATGATGACAAATCTGAAACATCAAAGTAAATTATAATATTAACATGAAATTGTTACAATCTCACCCATGAGGTACTTCAAGTGTTATTGACTTCACTTGCCTTTCACCAAGACTATGGGAGAAACTTTACAATTACACCTCTTAATGGCTTCTTCAACACACCTTTAACTGATGGCTTCCTTCGCACACTTCCTACAATATTTCTCACTACTTCCTTCTATGCTAAATGAGGGGGGTGGCCTCTCTATTTATAGAACTTCCAGGCTTATCCATCTTATCTCTAAGATAGGATAAGAAATCCACTCTGACGAATCATATTCCATACCTTAACTCTTATTTGTACATGTAAGCTTATCTTTTAAGATAAGATAAACCTTATCATTTTACATGGGTTCCACATTTTTAGACTTTTTACAAATAAAATACACAAAATATTTATGACCTCACTCCTTGTCCTTATTACTAATATAATATTTCTAATTCCTAATCATGTAGACCCTACTTCTCTAATTACCCAAACTTTGACATTTTAACATTACCGGACCACTTACGACAAATATTTACTTTTTACAACATTCCTATTGTACTTTTGACCGTTATCGTACTCCACATTATCATGGCACCGTTATCTTCTATCGACGCTACTACTAATTATACTTAACAACATCATATTCCTAATACATATATTAATGAAATAGAAATTACGGAGGAAAATTTTAGTGTCGATGTGTCACCTACACTCAAATGGTCCCTCAAGACTCAGTGTGAGCGGCTACGACGGAATGAGGCTACCCTCTTGTGATGAATGGAAGGGCTACGTGACCTCTCCTTCCTCGTTAGTGTATCATGCTCGACGGCTCTAAATGTGCGTCCTCGCCTATGGCCTCGTCCCCCAAAGGTATCTTCTCTCTCACCTCCCCGCGGTGGTAGAAGACACCGCTCCATAACACCTATCACCGCTGCAAGACCTCTAATATCCGAGGCCTAAATTGAGTTGGCGGCGGCCCGCGAGGTGCACTACGCCCCATGCCTCTAGCTGATCATCCCCTCTTGGGTGCCATCCTGTACACGAGGTGGTGAAGAGGTTATTAAATTATGGTTAAGTTGTTGTGAAAAACTTTAATTATTTTATTTATTTATTCACCGTAATGTTATTGCAAATATTGTTGACTAATTGATGAATACTCAAAGTGTCGCGTGTGCGAACCTCGCTCTGATACCAAATGTCATGTCCATCCTCAGTAACATCGTAACCCCCACCCAAGTGTAACTAAAGTTTAGGATTTTTTTGAAAGTGATTACTAGCAATACTAGAACTAATGATACAAACCGATTCCTGAAATTAATTATTTTAACTAAATTCATTAACCCAATTTCTCAACCACTAGCTCGAAACAATTTTCATTTAATTAATTATTATTAGATTTATTAGGGACACCCTAGTATGAGTATACACCCCATTTTTGTTAATAAGATTTCCCCCTCCTTTTATTTTATCTACCCACACACAAGCCCCTTAAAATTTATTTTCCCAAATACATTAAAAATACACTTGGCTCCAAAAGAATGTAGGGTTAAATTTGAGCCATAAGATAGAAGCTATCTCAGCCCTTCGATCTAAGTTTGCCCTAAGGATGCCCTAAAATTTCCTTATGTTCCTTTTTCTTTTCACTTTTCCTCATTTTGTTCTCTTTTTCTTATTTGCAAGTTATTGGGAGAAGCTATGGAGTTTATTCTTTTTTTTTTGGTATCCCCTTATTGTATTGTTCTTTGTTAAGGGATAAATATATATATATATATATGGATATTTATATTTATTATTTATTATTATTTTGAAGTGTGGGGTGGATTTTTTTTTCATGTGGATTGTATGAGGAGGTCGACGATGGAGGCGTGGCCGTATGGGGGCGGCGAAGGAGAGGGTTATCCATGGCAGGAGGAGGAAGGGTGCGCGGGAGGTAGAGGGAGTGGGGTGGAGCCGTAGAGGGGAACATGGAGGTGGTGGAGAGGGCGGCTGCGGGGAGGGTGTGTGGAGGAGGGGGTGGGTGATGTGCGGCGCCTGATGTGGGTGGGAGAGGCGGCAATGATTGCCTTCGGCGCGGCCGAGGATGGGTGGGGGAGGGGTTCGACCCTCCCCAATGCAAATGTTTTTGTAAAACAAAACAAAACGTTTATATATATATACATATATACACACTTATATATATATATATATATATATATCTAAATATATATACAATATGTATAATATTATATATATATATATATATATATATATATATATATATATATATATATACACTATTATTGTATAGATAAATATAAATTATTATCCATTTTAGATATATAATACACACACACACACACACACACACACACACACACACAAGGTTCTACAATGTAAGCATTTCAATATGTATGTAAAAAAATAAATCTAATTTAAAAACCCATTTTGATAACAAAATTTGAGCTAAGATTATAACTATATTTGAAAATTGAATAAGTTCATATTATACACAATGGAAAATAATAAAGATTTCACTTGGAATAAAGAATGATTTTAATCTTATTCTTTGATGCAAAACAAAGCACTTAGAAAGTTGCATCTATTCACTCTCCATTCCACGTTGACACAAAAAGAAGCAACAAGAAGAGATACCCCCTTTTTTTTATTTATACAAATGAGACTTCAACAAGATATTAATATTGCTTTCCAAATGCAATAAGTAACTAAACATTTCAGATTTTTAAACAAGATAGGTATTCAACCTGAAGGGTATAAATAAGTTCACAAGAAAGTCATATTCCAACCTATACATTTTCTTTCAAAAGGAGATTTCATATCAAATTCTCATATTTAAGAAAAACAACAAATACAATATTTCATTTTCAAGATTTGAAGTTCACATATACCAACATACACAAATACATATCTACCCAAGAAGATTTATCACAAGATTTTTACAAGACTTTGAGGTAGATTACTTAGCTCAAAAATGGCTCAAGATTTCAAGAATGCAAAATACAAAATAGAAATTTTACAAGGAGTACAAGTCTTCCACAAGCCATACTCAAGTGGTTACAATACAAGAAATGTTTCACAAAGATTTGAGAGGACAATAAAACTCTCATTATCTCCAATTTCCAACTTTGAGCTCCAACCTTCATGCCTTCAAGAAAACCAACAAGGAGAAAGAGCTTGTTTGCCACCCAACCATAGGCATCATTACATGCCTCTCCCAAGGTTGGGATGCATGCTAGCCTCCCCCAAGCCCATGGGAAAGAGGACAACTAACCACAACTTGCACAAGAGTAAGGGTGAACAACAAAGATACAACCACACAAAAATAGGACAAAATCCAAGACAAGACTCAAAATTTTCCAAGGTGGCAAAGAGGAGAACCCAAGGTCAACCTCTAAAAACAATGAGGAAGAGAGGAGAGGAGTTCTTCAAAAGTTGCAACCAAGATTATAAGCACAATAACAAGACCTCCATACCCTCTTTATTGATCATATATTATTTAAACCCTCATTCCTCCACGCTTTCTCCAAGTCCTTCGAAGGATTTTCAAACCCCAAAGGGGTTTCCTTAACAAGAATGGGGAAAGAGATTCAAGCCAAATGAATCAACTTCCCACCTCAACCATTTGAGGGGAAAACACTAAGACCCTACAAGGCTTGTCCATCAATCCTTTAGGATTGAGAGGAGGAAAATCCCTCTCTCTTCCCCCCACAACTCCAAAACTCCATCATGTCATATGATGGAGGGAGTAAAACACGCAAACAACAATCAAAACCCACATGCAACAATAACAAATTCAAGTAGCCAATCTACGAACTAAAATAAATACAACACATGCAATAAGACATAAGAGCCTACCTCAAAGAAAGCTCTCCAAAAGCTTTCCAATTTCCAACTTCTTGACCCAAGAACTCCTAGCTCCAAATCACCCAAGCATCCAAGCAAAAAGCTCCCAAAAAAAGGTTCTTTTAATTCCCATGAAGGGGCATTTGAAGAGGAGCAAGCAAAATTCCACACAAATGAGGGGTTGACATGTGTCATCCCTCTCCTCCCTCAAGGTCAAAGATGCCAAAACAAAAGAGAGAAAGGGTAAAATGCCTTTTAGCCCTCTTCTCCCAAATTACTCTAAAAGTTAACAAGACAAATTTAGTGCAACTTTTAACAAGCATGCCAATGCACACCCCTTACATGGATGTGACCAAACAAGAGGCAAAAAGGGAGGGAAAACTCCCTCTAGCCTTGGAAATAAGCCCCCCTACCCATTAGGTAGGGTCAAAGGCTCATTTTTATGTTAAGGGAACTCCCAAACTAAAAAGGGGTCCCTAAAAATGCCCAAAATGATCCTATTTCGGGTTTGGCAAGATTAGGCACATGGTTAGAGGGTGTGGGGACCACCCAAGGGTTCACATGTGATCCTAAACCCCCAAAATTAATAACATCATTAATCTAAATCAAAACTTAATGAAAGTGGGATCATTAACTCCCAAAAACAAGTTTACCACATAACTAATCACCCTAAGCAAAATTAATAATACTAGACATATTACATTATACAAAAAGGGGTCACTCATGGTGCCCAAAACAATAACTCCAATACTAAGGTTCCACACAATGAACATGGCTAGGACTCAGCCCATGGGCTGCTTGTGCAAAGTTGTGTAGCTGGCCTGAATCCCACGTTCTCCTGTAACCTGTCACCTGCACACTCATTGCACACATTAACCATACCTGTCTGATAAAATATAAATCAACGACTTAGTAAGATATCAATGAGTTCTAAACTAGCCTAACATCCTACTGAAATCAAAATGTGACAATGTGCACAATTATACTCAATCTTCCAAAGTTAGA
This sequence comes from Taxus wallichiana var. yunnanensis, assembly GCA_018340775.1. Taxonomy (NCBI): domain Eukaryota; kingdom Viridiplantae; phylum Streptophyta; class Pinopsida; order Cupressales; family Taxaceae; genus Taxus; species Taxus wallichiana. The sequence goes on along the minus strand of CM031241.1, from coordinate 320,739,299 downwards.
CAAGATGATAGAGTGACATATAACCATAGAATCCCAACATGCAACAACTAAGTATCCATCAATATAATTATGTTCCAAAAACAACATCATATCCATTAGTATCCATGACATCATATGAAAATGCGACAACATAGAAATTAAGCTAAATTGGTGCTATACGCCTAAATGTCCACACATGTCTAATAAGATCAAATCTCTAATATAATGTCCAAGATATAACAAATCTCTGTCAAAACATGTCTATGAGCAAAGAAACAACAAGTAACTGAGCTATAAAAGTGTGGGCACTACATTATGTCAATGCATCTCTAATATACGTCAAACTATCATACTATTTCTATTAGAGCTTAATTGGCCTCATTTTTGCCATTTGAGCCTTAAAATAGTTATAAATATTTAACTAAGAGTATTAGGGTTTGATTAATGTAAGTGGGGTCAAACGAACTCTAATACACTTTAAAATATTGCATCATGTGTTTTAAGGGTCAATTGGTTATGTTTACATCAATTGAGTTTTAATAATACCAAATTGTTGCACTATGTGTACCAGGGCTCGATTGCCTCTATTTGTGCTAATCAATCCCAAATATTAGTTAAAATGTTGCATATGTGTATTAGGGCTCAATTGGCCACATTTGCACTAATTAATCCGTAATACACAAGTAATTATCACAGTCTTTGTATTATGTTTCAACTCATACAAATAAGGCCAATTGAACCCTAATTCACATTAAATTTCCGTATTGTGTATTATAGGTCCATTGGCCCAATGTGCACCGATTGAGCCCTAATACATGTATATTTTTGGTAATAAGTGTATTGGGTCTTGATTTTCACAAACAAGGCCAATCGAGTGATAATACAAATTTAATTGTCACAATCAATCTTTATTTGTAAGAATTAATACAAAATGATCAATTTACTCTATGGGTACATTGATATGTTGTCCCAATCAACCTTTAATCATCATTTTTGTGATCAATCTTAATAAGCCATTGCAATATTGTACTTTTTAGGTGCACTGGTAGATCTTTATAGTCACAATCAATCTTTATGTGTAATAATTGACATAATATGCTCATATATGCACATTGGTCAATGTGTAGTCATTTCCATCATTTCGTTGAGATCACTATCAATGAGGCCACCGATTGAAAATTCTCATTTATAACTACATGGTTTGACATATGAAATATTGTACTTTGTAGGTGCATTGATAAATATTCACTATTGTAAGTAGTATTTATATGTAGAAATTGTTAGAGAATGTTGAACTCAATATTTATGCATATTAATAAATGTTTAATCACTTCCATAAATTTATCAAGATCACTATCAACAAAGTCACTAATGTACAATTCTCAATTACAAATGCATAATTGTGGAAAATCTTCTACTTTGCAACTACACCAAATTGCAAATTTGCAAGTTTGAATACAACCCTTCGATATTCAAACCCTTGTGAAATTGGGAATTTTACCACTCACATATTTAATTTGAAGTTATATTTTTTTCTTATAGTATGCTTCCTTTTTCTAAATTTAATCATGCACCCCACCCTCCCCGCATGCCCCTTAGCCTCCCCCACATCCCCAAGTAATCCATGAATGCAAATAAAAACATGCAAGGAATATATAGAGACAAACGTGAATGAAACACACAATAAAGAAGAGACTAAAAGGTATGGTCTTGTTAGTAAATGCCCCTAGATTATAAGATCAAGACTTGCAATAGGTTATAGAATAGATTAACTCATATTATTTTCATTCAACAATATACAAAAATAGATAAAAAGATTTAATTCATAATTACACAATAGTTAATAAATAGACATAATTCAAAGAAGAGAGACAATGATCGGGAATACACATATTATATGAACATGGATGTTTATTACTGAATCATAACACAAACATACTTTATAATGGAACTTAAAGGAATCAAGATGAAATTCTATTAGGATCAAAGATCAACCTTATGCAAAATGCACTTACACAGCTTTTATACAAAATGAGGTGAATGTTGGGTTACTAATATCTTTTTCCTTTCATACAAAAGAGGCTCTTCACATTCTTTATCTATCCTAAGAGAGCACTATATATTCTAGAATTTGTCGATCTAAATTACATATATACAATAGAATTGTGCAATCATACAAAATATATTTATGTTGAATTTTAAATCAACATACACATTATCAACAAGAATGAAAACAATAAATAAATTCTCATTAATAAGAGGTGTAATTTAATACATTTCATGAAGTATAGGGAGGAACTAGTACTAGTGCCCCTATCCCTCTGTACAACAACTATTTAAACTCAAGATGTAATAGTTTGTAGTTTTATCAACTACTCAATTGACATCAAACCACTACTATCAATTTTCTATAGAGACACATGAATCAAAATGATTTAAATATGAAGATAGTCTACATAATCCATTCATTAAGAAAATTCTAAGTATATCAGAACAATACCCTTACAAATTTCTAGCTAAAGAAAGATAGCTCAATGAGGTGGGGATAATGTTATGTGTATGTCATATTATTTATAACTATCTTAGTAACATACAAATCTCTATAAATTTTTTTAATGCGATTTACTTGATGTTCGACCATGGCACTCTAGTCATTGTATCCTTTATTATCTCTTCCTTTCCATATAAGCGTGTGCATATTGTGCCTTTTTATAATATTTATTTGAACTCAAGGTGCAATGTTTAGTGGTTGTGTTACAAATTTTCTATAAGAACAACATAAATAACAATTATTTATTTATAAATACAATCTACATTGATCGTACCAAACCAAAATCCCCATGACAATTAAAAATTTTGTTGGTTCCATGTCAATCCGGAGTCACTCTTACAAAAAAATTGTCTATCACTTGTTCTTGCACATTCTTTTCTCCTTTGCCATAATATGTATCATGATGACATAATTCCAAAAGAAACGAAGAATTCCAAAAGTAATGAAAAAAAAAAAAAAAACAAAAACAAAATACTATTAATCAAACTCATTCCCATTTGAACATATACACAAATTTGTCACTAAATCATTCTAAAAACACCAACCAAGATTCGAGATCATGATGCCAACAATCACAACCATCAAAACTCTACTCTAACACCAAATACAATTAAAACCATGGGATAAACCCTACCACATCAACCAATAGAGAAAATTCAGTTCATAAGAAAGACATGTAATACGTAATTGAATGCATTTATTCCGGATATAACACTCAATATATTTCCATAATAAAAATGTACATAACTATCTAGGTATACCTTACAAACCAAAACCGTCTTAAACTAAATTATATGTTCTATTCTATGTTATTTTAGTTACTCTATTTCACCTTTTGTTTTATTAGATAGTTTTTTCTCTCGTTTATACTATCTAATATCAATTTATATTGTTTCGCACTTCATGAATGCCACATATATCATTTTATTTTAAATCATTATTCCCATATTTAACCCATGATAACTTCCTATGATAAAACAAATCAATCAATAAAGTTGAAAAATAAATAAAATTGAAACAAAGCCGAAGGTGATGGCACTTATTTTTGTAAGATTTGGATTGAAAGCTCAATTTACTAGTATAACTCTTCAAAGAGATCGCGAAAATACCATTAGCATTCAAGAAAGGCGGAAGAAAGGAAAAGTACAGGGGAAAGGGAAGTTGCATTATGATGAGCAAAACATTTAAAAAAGTACAACTAGTGTTTTAGAAAGAAATAATATATACTATATTTTCTCCACAAGGTTGTAGAAAATATAATTTCAAAGAATTGTATTATTTTTTAAAATATGCAAACAAACTTGATTGATGTAGGAATATCTAGATTCACTTGTAATTTTGTGTCAACCAAAATACTTGATGTCATCCATAAATACTTGCACAATCCCATGCCACCTTGCAAAGCATCCCATGAATCCCTTAGGCATACTACAATGAATTCGGTGGACAACAAACTAACAATGGTGTTAAATGTGTCAGAGCAATAAATTTGTAATGAATCACTTTGAAACTATGTAATTAAAGAACTATATAGTCGAATTAAACATAATTGTATTACAAAATAAATTTGTGATTGTAGAAGTAAAATAACTTTATTAAATATGTGTACAAAGTTATGTCTACTACTTATTTCTACAAAACATCCGACTTACGAGTAACTTGTGTCTTCCTTCAAAACCATCTTATTTATAGTGAAACAATATGGAAGATGAAAGGATGATAGGAATAGTAAATGAAGGGTTACACATGGGAACCATTAGGTTATCCTTTAGGGGAACCATTAGGTACCGACCACTAGTGTTTCAAAGACTTTCTAAAAATAGAATTTTATACATCCTTTTTGAATGTTGACTGGGTCATTCTTGCTACGTGAACTCATCCAAATCAAATGTATGAGAAATAAATAATATATACAACTTTTTCCCCATAATTTTGTAGAAAATCCAATTTTAATGAATTGTATTACTTTTTAAAATATGCAAAAGAACTTGATTAGTGTAGGAACATCTAGATCTGGAACTTATGACCTTGCACCAACAAAAAAAATTAAGAGTTAGTAGATTAAAAACTTGTACATCCATACCGCCCTGCAAATCAAGTTGTGAACTCCTTAGGCATATTTCACATAAAGAATCAATGCCAACTTAGCCTATTTTCTCTGCATGAAGGCTTACTCTTTACTACTCAACACTTTTAACTCCACACAACACTACAAATGCTATATAATACTTGTGATAGCTTGTAATGCCACAAAAATTTGTAAACACCTTATATTGATCTTGTCCAACCACAAATACTTGCACTAACCCATTCTTTCGCATGGAATATATGAGTTCTCGATCTAATGCCACCAACCCTTATTGATGTTGTGATGATTTTTTATGCCACAAAACCTTATGTTACTATATTTCTTATGAGGACATTTTTTCATGTTGCTATTATGGGATATTCATATGACACAATCTCTTATCAACTATATAAACCTAAATTTAGTACTTTATCATTTGATAATTTCAATATTGAATTAATCCCTTAAATCATGACTTGTGCACCTATCATGAGATCAATTTTTAAATCCTAGTCCATCCTTAGACTTATTAATAGATTGTTTCTCCCCATTATGCTTCTCAAGAACTTATTAAAATTCTTGTATCTATTACAAGCATTTCATTACTCTTGATTTTCATGCATAGAACTTTACAACACCAATATCTACCTCTATACCAAACCATTCAACTATTTTTTCCTAGGTAGAATGGTCCCATCCAGGATATCCAATGGTGAGTTTCTCAATTTGTATATCTTTTACGGGTTGGTATTTCCTCTATGGGTCAAGATTAATGTGAAATTATTTCCACAAAACCCTATATAAAAATCCTAATACACTAATTTTCTCACTTGGAATTAACTTGGTTTTTTCACTAGCTCCTCAATTACAAATCACTTAGAAAACATATAAATATCTCTTAAATCTTTCTTAATTAGCAACATATATTAGGAAAAACCTCCAAACATGTTTAAAGAATTTAAAATCCAGGTTCAAGCGTTCAACTTCACAAATCAAGATCCCTAAAAGATAATTCAAGCACAAGTAAGCCAAATGAACACAAAGAATTTATTAGGTGTTCAATTTATCAAATATAGTTGCATCCATGTAGTATTATGTCCCATCTATTGGTGGAGTTCTATTGATGTAGAAGTATTGTGGGATAAACTAGTATTATATGCATATCGTAGAAATTTTGCGTTAATTTTTGGTACGCACAAGGTTGGAAAGTGGTAAACAAGGGAAAGGAAGCCTTTTATAATGAAGTAATGATTACGTAGGAGTGCACATAATTTTTTTATGCAAAGGATGGATAAGTGTGCAATGTGTGGAAAAATATGGCGTGTGATAGGATTGGGAAGAAGGGAACGTGTAGTATTGTGCAATGTTTTTCAAAAGATAGGAATGAGAGAATTTCTTAGGGGCACAAAGGTGGCACATGAGGATTGCACAATAGAGATATGCATAATTTTGGATCTATTCAAGGTCATAGTGTGATAATAAGGAAAGAAGGATTACATAGTACACTAAAGGTTTTAAGGGTGTTAAAGGTGTTAAGGATTACGTAGTACACGAAGTAGTAGGTGGAGATAGTTTCTCAAGACAATTGTCATTTAAGGGAATATGAGATTGACTAGTAAGCTAACAAGGATATTCTAGGAGGATTTAATCAACTACTATAATGACATCCAATAGAAATAGGTAAGAATATATAACTAAGGTAGTTTGATGCCATTAATGGGAAGAATTCAAAAATGAGTTTGAATTGGATGAGAGAAGTTTATAGAGGGAATTCAAATGAGGAAAGAGTAGTAACATGCATGTATAAAAGTTGGTCTAAGGTTCTATTTCAAGGTTCCGAGGGAAATGAAAGTGTGCTTTGAGATGAATGTTGAGGTTTTTATGAAAGTTTCTAAGGAGAAACTCAGAGCGAGTAGATAGAGTAATCCTATAGAGATTCCAAAATCCCATACCACCATTTTTAGTTTAGAGTTATGTTATAAAATCTATAACAACCCCATTAGAGGGAAGAACATTGTAGTTTCCATTAAGGATTTTGAATTTAATATAGAAATTCATGTGCTTGTGTTGATTCATTCCATCATGTGTAACTTTGAAAATGGGAAGAATATTTTAGGTTTGACTAGCCCCCATGCCATTAATTGGTATCAAAACAGGTTAAAAAATATTGGAAAGAAGTTGAGATGAGTTTAAGGGTTGGTAGAAACCTGAATGTGAGGCAATTGGTCAAATAAGTAAGATGCTACCTAGAAGATTTTTCAATAGAGGTGAGTGAATGTAACAACCATGGGTGTGATTGAACAAGTCATGAATGAACTTAGGGGTATGAGGAATGAGCTTTTTTTTTAAGAAGATGAACGAAGAATATTTGTTTCTCAACATGCTCGAAGTGACGATGAAGGAGCATCAAGAGGTGAATAAAATGAAGAATGTGAAGTTGTAGAGGTTGGTGAAGTGCAAATTTTAAGAGCCATCTCAAAAATGTGTTAAGAGCCAATAATGGATGTTCCATGTTTCTCAAGGAGGTTAAAGCCAAAATACTTGGTAGATTAGATTACAAGCATGGAGGAATCCTTCAAATTCAAGGAGATCAATGAACTATATAGAGTCAAGGTAGAACATACCAAGTTGAAGCACCATGTGACCCTATGGTGGAAAGAGATCCAAAATGAGCTTAAAAGGAGAAAAAAAGATAAAATAGTGCATTGATATGGAATGGTAGCAAAGATGAGGGGTAATTTACTACCTTCATATTGTCAAATGAGTTGTTTAAAATGTTATAAAATCTAAGGTAGAAGGAAATTCCAATGAAGGAAATACATAGAGGATTTCTACCAAATCATGATATGATATGAGGAGCGAAGTTTTCATAGATTGAAAAGCTTATATATGAGGTTTATCTGAAATTTAGTGAAGTGTGTGAAATGATCACATAGAATATGAATGGAGATCATAATGATTTTGTCTGGATAAAAAAGAAGAGCATATTTTCTAGGAATTGAGGTAAAGGATTACAACGTAGCTAGTGATACCAAATTTAGATAAAGTTTTTCAAGTGGATTTTGATGCAATTTGAGGATCTATAAGCCCAATGTTGAGTTAATAAAGGAAATCCTTAACCTAATTCAAGTGAGAAGATGAATGACACCAAGAGAAAATATTTAGTCTATGCCTATGAGATGTATGTTATTGTACATGTTTTGAATAAGTGGAGACATTATATGTTGCCAAAAAAATTGTCTTGTACATGAATCACAAAACATTTTGGTTTATCAATAATCAAATGAAGATAAAATAGAGGTACAAGAAATGGGTGGAGTTTCTACATAGTTACTATTTTATGATGAAACATCAAAGTGATAAGTCCAAAAAAGTTTCATATGCCTTGAGTAGAAGTGTGCTGATGTTAAATGAAATGTGCAATGAAGTCATGGGTTTTGAAGATATCTAAAATTTATATGTAGAAGATGAGGATTTAAAGTATGCATGGGAAACATGTGCAAAAGCTGGTACATGCAGATCAAATTCCATGGTTATATTATTTCATTAAAGAAGGAATGTTATTTCGAGGTGCAATTGTGTATTCCCACGGGGTCAATGCATGAGAATTTGATTAGGTAAAAATAAAATAGAGGCTTAAGAGGTCACTTTGGAAGTGTAAAAACTTTAGCACAAATGGAGGAACGTTATTATTAGCCAAGGATGGGTGTGGATGTACTCAAATATGTGAGAAGGTACAAAATTTTCCAATTAGCTAAATGGTGTAGACATAACACATGATTGTATCATCCATTATTTTACCAAGGATAACGGGAGAAAATTAGCATGAATTTTGTTATAGGATTGCTAAGAAAGTAGAGAGGTAATGACTCCTTATCCGTGGTAGTTGATAAGTTCTCAAAGATGGTGCATTTTATTGCATGTAAGAATATTAGTGACGCATCAAAAATTGAAAATTTATTATTCAAGGAGATAATGTGGTTGTATGGATTTCAGTTGGGAATAATATATTCTAGAAAGACAAAATTTTTAAGTAATTTATGAAGGACGTTATGGAATAAGATGGGGACAAGGCTGAATTTCAATTCAACATATCATGCAAAACATATGAAAAATGGAAGTGTTGAATAGGTTTTAAGAAATTTACTATGCAATCTCGTTGGATAAAATAAAAATCGATGGGATAGGGTGTTAGTCAACATAAACAAAGAGAAGAGACTCCATTCCAAATTTCCTATGGAATAATTCCAAGGAGAGTTACTAAATTATAAGAAGTAGTTTACAATCAGAGCGCATAGGCTGAAGACTATACATAATATATGTGAAAGTTGCTTGAAGAATTACCCAAAAGATGGATCGACTAATTGTAGATATAAGGAGCACACAAATGAAAGGTAAAAACTAAATAATTTGAGGTTGTGGATCATGTGTTAGCACATTTATACAAGGAAATATATATCAAGGGAACACATAATAAGATTAAGTTGAAGAAGATTTGGTCATACAAAGTGTTGCAAAAGATGGCTCTAAATTCTTATAATATATATTTTCATAGGATTTTGATATCTCATTGATATTCAATGTTGTTGATTTGTATGAGTATCATGAAGAGGATAAAAATGTGCATGAATAAAATAATGAGTGTGCACATGAATCTTGTGAGGGCGCGTAAGAAATGCCATAGGTGATTGATTGGAGAAATTAGACACCAAAGGATGAATTTGAGGCCATATTAGAATCAAGAGTGGTAAATAAGACATGCAGAAAGGAATATAGAGAATACTTAGTAAAGTGTAAGAATTGTGGAGAACAAGATACAACATGAATGAGTTTGAAGAATCTTGGTCAATTGGGCCATACTCTTGAGGAATTCAAAGTCCGAGATGGAGGTCACTTTTTTTAACTTGGGGTGTTTGATGTAGGAGCATTGCTTTGGAGAAACTCCTATTATGAATAACTTATAATTTTTAGTTAAGTCTTGGTGTGCACAAGGTTGGAAAAACCTAAACAAGGAAAATGAGTCATGAAAGAATAGATAGTGATTTTGTAGGAGTACATGGTAGTTTTTTCAAAAAAGTGGCTAAGTGTGAAGTGTGTGGAAAAATTGGTGTATAATAGGATTGTGAAGAAGGGAACGTGCAATAGAGTGCAATGTTTTTTTAAAGATAGGTGCGTAGGAATTTTAGATGCGTGTGAAGGTGTCACATGAGAATTACATAATAGATAAAGAGGAATGTCCGGATCTCTTCAAGATCAATGTGTGAGAGTAAGGAAAAATCCATGGTTGAATGGTAAAAGCACCCAAATCATAATTGGGAAGTAAAGGTTCAATTCCTTTTGGATGCATAGTAAAAGTCACTACATTATACTCACAATAACTCACGATTATTTCGGTTGATTGATCTTCCAAAGTGCTAGCTTCAACAACTCTTGTTATCTACATTTATTTTTTACTTCTTGGCTAGTAGTTGGTATTTGGTTTATTTCTCTAGGCATCAACACTATGGCATTCAACTTAAAGAAAGAAGTATTACATAGTAGTAGACTAAAGGCACTAAGGAGAAAAAATAATGAAAATGAAAAAGGAGTAGGTTGAGATGGTTTATCAAGTCACGTGTTGGACAAGGGAATTTGAAGATGATTAGGAAGGTAACATAGAAATTCTAGGAGAATATTCTCAACTACCAAGATGACATGACATATGTAGGTAAGAGTAAAAACTAGGGTATTTTGATGCCATTAACAAGAAGAATTTGAGTTTGAGTTTAAGTAAGTCAAGAAAAGTCTCCGGACTAGAATTCAGACAAGAAAAGGGAATAGGCATGTATAAAATTTGGTCCAACATTACATTTTAGGATGTTAAGGGAGCTAAAAGTGTGTTGAGAAGGTCTGCTAAGGTTTTTGTGAAATTTTCTAAAGAGCAAGATAGAGAAAAAGTAGAAAAATTAAGCTTGTAAAGAGTCCAAAGTCCCACATCACCATTTTTTTGTTTAGAGTTATGTTATAAAGTCTATAACAATCACATTAGAGGGAATAACAATAACATTCTAGACATCATTAAGAATTTTGAATTTAATACATAAATTTGTTTGTTTTTGTTGAGCTATTCCATTGTGTGTAACTATTCAAGTGGAAAGGATCTTCTAGATCCAACCAGCATGTGTCATCACCAATGTTCAATTTAAGGCCTCTTTAGAGTAGTGCTAACATAAGGCAAGTGTACATATTGCATTTCAACCCAACCACTAATTATTTTTTACGGTTTTTATAAAGGATTAGAGTTTTTGGTTAAGGTGATTGGTTTTATAGGGTTTCACACATTTTTATGACCTAATATTTCACAACAAAACATATAACAATTATTCGCAGAAGTTTTTGAATTTATATAATCTAATTTTTGTTTTTAACCAAATTGTCCAACATGACTAAACCATCAAATAGTTTGATCCTAGGAAATTTGTTCTATTGCTTAGCACAATGGAATTTTAGAATCATAAATGAAGTATCTGTAGGATATTTCTAGATAGTTCATACATGTTTCATAGCCATATCATATTTCAAAGTAGTATTGAAGTGCACTCATTTTCTTATGTTTTAGTATATTTAGTACATGTTCTAATTGATCTATAATTCGATCCTTTATATGTATGTTTAGATTTGAATGTTGATTCTTAATCGATAATTTGAATATAAATCCTATACTAACCCTAACATAAATTTAAATAAGTAAATAAACCCTCACATTTTTTTACCTCTTTTAACCTTTTTATTTTTGGGTTAAATGATCAAGTGAACCTTCTTCTTGATCAAATCTTTAACCTATTTGTATCAGGTTCCATATCTCAATTAAACCTTTTGTTACAAGTCAATATGGTTGTAATTTTTCAAGGAAATAAGTTATTTCGTGGATTATACCTTACTCTAACCTTAGGTTTTATTTCCCTTTGTGATTTCATGAATTACTCTATCCATTACATGTCATTCTCTTATACTTATAATAATGAACCAGCCTATATGTCTCTAGCTTATATCTCTATGTAAGAGGAAGTTAGTGATGGTGTTGATAGTGTTTCTACATATGAGTGTCATAATATATTTTATAGTATGCATACGAGTTACCATATCCTACTTATGTTATTACCCACAACTATAGATATGAGGAAATTGTGGAGCCTCCATACCTACATAGTAGCATTGATTGTCATCCATTAAAGATAACTAGCACCTATTCTCCTCTTGAGTCCACTCTTTCTTATGGACAAATCGCTACACCTAGTATTTAGGATACATCTCAAGCATGCTCTAATGATAATCATACTAATTAAATGATTATGAGGATGACTATAGTGATGATTGTGGTGATAATAGAAATTTTGTTTCAATCAAAGTGAATGCTAAATAAAATGATGTTATCTCTTTTCCGTGTCTTGAAATGAAAAATAATAATATTTCATTTGATCTATTTCCTTCTCATCATAATATAGGGAATGTTATAATTCAACATGCTTTCTCTCCTCCTCCTCTTAGCATAGGAAATGATGTAATTAGATTTTCTCTTTCTTATGTATTTATATGTCTCGTGATTTATCTTCTATATTCGATGTCCACAATCTCTCTTTTCGTGAACTGATTAAGGTCTTCTTCTTCTTTAACCCTAGTTTCTTCTCTACTGAAGGACCTAAAAATGTGTTTTTCTATAGTGGTCAAGCTTCCTCAAGCCCATTCTAAGTTGAGAGCTTACCACATATAAATTTTGAAGGTGCCAAAGACCGATGTATCTATCCCACCTAGTGAATTTGTGTAAAATGTCAAAAACAATGTGTTTCATAATGAAGACCTAAACATGACCTCTAACACTTAGAAATTACCTTAGGCGTAGGTTTTTTCTTGTGATAATGACATGTGGTAGTGAAAATTGTATTCATGCTTAGTAGTGGCTAATGTGCTTAAAAGAGTGATTTCACAATTGGGTGCTTTGTTTTGATCTTTTAGGTAGCCCAAAGATGTGAGAGATTGAGGCCCTTTGAATGGGTAAGATGATTGAGATTTTAGATGTAAATGTTGATAAGGGTTTTACCACCGAATTGAAACTAAGTTGATTGGCCTAACTTGTGCATTTGAAAATTTGATGGTTAAATTATTGGAAAACGAAAAAATTAACCTTAGGATAAAACATAGATTAGTTCATATTTGAGAAGTGAATATGTCTCAAGAAAGTGCCAATTATATTATGATAAATAGAGAATGTGGTCGCATGTTCAAAGATGTTATTTGTATATAATAAATATAATTTTTAATAGATCAAATTTAAATAACAACTATGACATAGTGATCAAGGAATGTTGAATTGAGAAAGATGTGTGTAGGAATAATTAAATTAAGTGCACAAAAGGAAATGATATTATTGTCTTCTATAAATGCATACCCAAGATGAGGATAAGTATCCCAAGAACAAAAATGTGAATTCCCCAAGATGTGGAGCCTTGTATCCTTTGGGAAAATCCTCTAGAGAAATTAAAATTCTAATCCAAACTATTATATAATGAAACTATTCTAATCTTATCTTTACATTTGCAGGGAGAGAAAATGAGAATGAAACATGTAAAATAAATATGACGATCCACCAAGACGCAAAGGATCAATATCAATTTTAATTTCAACAAAAAAATGAAACAAAACCCTAAAATTATAACCCACACACACTAAAATACCTTGAAAAGAAATGCAAGAGAAAAAAACAATGCCAAAGGGAAGATCTAAGGCCAAATGAACTTTGTATTAAAATATGAATATGAAAACTTGTTATAAAGGAGAAAAGAAGCACTAAGATCCTTGAAGAAATGTCACACAAAGTTTTTAGGGAAACAATATTTCTTAACACTATGTGGTAATGCTAAATGTTTGGCATGCAAAATTTAAAATTTTGGTCATGACAACCAAGCCCACCACTTGAAATCCCCTTTCTCGGTCATTGTGAACCCTTCCTCCAACTAGCCTATCAACTCATACAACCCCTTTGAGTTTGTGTCATCCTCATTTTGGCTGAGAGGAACATGCTAACATGGATTTCAAGTGTGTTTCATGTGCAGGGAGGTAGATCCAAGTGAATTTCATGAAGCTACTGAGCTTTGAGGTGGAAAAGTGCTCCTGGAAGCACTAAAATGGCTATTTTAGCCATATTGCAGCAAGAAAACATCCTCCAGAAGTTATTTGCAAGGATTAATCTCATCTAGAGGTTGTGTAGGGGAGAAATGAAGATATACATGAAAATTTTACAGAAATATTTGGATGTATGTGGTGTTAAGATCCATCTAAGCAAGATCGGGTCACTACGGGTGCATATAATGTAAGCTTCAATGGAGAAAGTGATCTTTTTATGAAGTTTCTAAGAGTTACTTGGGAGGAGTTAGGAGCTAAAAATATATTCAAGAAAAATATCTTGGAGTCCTCTATATGGTAAATGCATCAATTTTTGATCCTAGGCCTCACTACTCTTTATGGTAGTTTAGGTCACTGTTGTTGTTTCTTTGTGCCAAAAGGGTGACTAGATCTAAAAATCAAAATTAAAGAAGATCATGTCCTAAAAATGTTTGGGATGGATTTAGTGGGTGTTTTGGAGTCAAAATAATATGTTTTCTCTTGGGGTGGAAAAAACATTCCCATGTTCTAATTTCACGTTGACATGATGACATCAACACACCACTTAAGTGAGTGGAGATATTTTTGAACTTAGTTTTCCCTTGGTGCAAGGGTATAGTGGGGATAAAAAGTGCACCCCCTTGTTGATGATTTTTCTCACGTCACTTGGAGTGCATCACTTGTGTCCTAGGAGTGTTTTCAAGTTGCAAACATGACCACCTTCACCCATGACACATTTTTCAACACTTTTTGTCCCATTTTACCTTGTTCCTTGGTCCAAGGGGATAATTGGGACACAAAACTAAGCCCACCCTCATCCAGATTAACCTTGAAACATGAAGAACCCCATATCATATCTTAGGAGTCTTTTTCTATCCCCTGCATCTATCTCCCTTTCCCCACATGTTGACATATGTCACAATCTCATACAAAGTGCACTTTAGTGTCCCCATTATACACTTACCTCAAATATACCCTATTATCATGGGTAAAAATTATCGATTCTTATATGAGGATCAATACGGAACCCCGTGCAGATTGAGAAAGGTTGTACTTCAATGGTGTTGTGAACGATCCATGTAGTAAGCAAGAGATCAAATAACAAAATGAGAATCTACATAAATACAACGGTGTCTAAAGCATGCTCATAGATAAAAAAGAGAGGTACATATAGGAGTGTTGTGTAACTCTGTAGATGAAAAATGTACACAACCCTAAATAACCCTATTGACATATTCCAATATGACCTATTCTCACTAATTGAGATCAATAACCATCAATGTTGGACATGTCATCAAATGACGATGAAATAAGTCATATACACCAACACCCCCTTCATCAAAGCTGAGGTAGAGTTCATGGAAAGTCATAAATGAAAGAGAACAACCCTAGACAACTAAGAAATGTGCGTAAATGGGGCTTGACTACTAAGCCTGATTAGATACCCATGTACAAATAACAAGTCTTTGGAAAAGAGAAAGAGGAGAAGAATGGGTCCAGACAACTAGGCCTAATGAGGTACCCATGTAAAATAAGGATCTCAAGTAATGGAGGAAAAACCCCTAAGGGAAAACATCCACTTATAAGAGATAAATAAAAGCCTAATAAGTATCTCTTATAAGTAATAAGTATCTCTTATAACTAAATATCTTGATTTTGTTTTCTCCTTAGTTGATTCTTTTTCCTTTTCTTTCACTTTCCCCTTTCCATTGTCTTTTTCCTTAGAAATTTTGTGAGTTAATGATGAATATGGCTTGAGAGAATAAAGAACTCCTAGGTTGTTATTCTCTAGAATACTCGTGAGGAGATCAATATTCTTCTTCAAACATTTTTCTTCTTCTTGCCTACCATTGTAGTACCCATATTTGATCCATCATTTAAGATTTTTAGAACTAGAAGAGGAAGTGGAAAATTTTGTTTTGGTGGTGGATTGGTCCTTTTTATTCTCATGATCCTTATTTTTCTACTTTTTATCTTTTGAAACCATCTATTTTTATGACTAAAAATGAGAGCATGGGATTTTATGGATCTAAGGGTGCCCATCTAAATTCGCTTATCATGTTGTTTAGTCAAATCAACGATAAACTCATCAAAGGAGGGCATAATCCAACTTGCACCAAGTGCTCTTTTATAGCATGGAAGGTTGAAAAAAAGACAGAATAGTTGGGACCAAGTTTTACAAGGACAAAAAGTATGAGATGTGAGTCCTTATAAATTCCAAAAAAAATTAGTTACAATCTAAGAGATTTGCATTTGGTGAAAAAGTCCCAGAGAGTGTTAAAACTACTAGGGATGATAATAATCAAATCATTTTCAGATCATGCCCTTTCATTTCATCATGTTTCCCAAAACGCTTTTCTAAGGCATCCCAGACTTCCTTGGGTGATTTAGATGTGTAATATGAAAGTGCAGTTTAGGTGATACAGAAAGACACAAAAGGCTAAAGGATTCAATGCATTTATCAAACCACTTTTCTTTCTCTACATCTTCTTTAGGTTCAGTTTGCAATCCCATAGTTATCCAATACAATTTTTGTTTTCTCAAAGAGAGATATGACATCTTTCCATTTGTGATAGTTAAATGGGGTAAGCAAAAGAACATAATTAATATCCATAACAGATAAAAGTGAGAAAAGAAAGTAACAAAAATAAATGAACCACACAAAATGAACACCCCCTGATTGGTGTACTTTATAAGTAGTGCATTGATTACACCCAAGTGTTCATATGGCATGAGACTTGGTCACTCACCTTGTAATTAGTGAAATAGTGCACAAGTGTGGAGACCACAATATGTTCAATTGTGCACAACGAAACAAGTGAACAAGAAAAAAAGAAAGCAAGAAAGGAAGAAATATTTCGTGCCACAACGTTGTGGCGTACATGCTCACTAATTCACAAGTGAAGAAGAGTGATTACAATGCAAAAAGGGCTCTCAAATGAGACCTAGGAACCTCCAGGATGCCAAAAATGCTCTCAAAAGGTAAAAAAACACTATAAATACGCATACACACTCTAACAATGATTAGTAGAAAAAATGCCCAATAATGCTTACAAAATGTACTTTGAAAATGCCAATAAGTCTATTTCAAAGGTTTAAGGGCATAAAAGGATGAATAAAATGTTTAATATGAAAACTTAAACTACTAATATTAATCCTATCTTAAATTTAAAAATTAGACCCTAATAATTTAACTTATAACTTAAGAAACAGATTAAAAGATTTTTATTAAACAACCCCCTTTTAACTATAAAATGTGACACCAACTTTTTATAAACACACCCTCCAAAGACTATTAACACCCACCCATACTTTTATAAAAGAAACCCAACTTATAAAACCAACCAAATAAAAAGTTCCCTTTTAATATGAAACCCAACCCAACTATAAAAAAAACTACTATAAAGAATCCCACTAATTAATTAATAAAAATAATGTTTAAAAAAACACAATGGTAAAACAATTAAACAATAAGTAGTGAAGATATAAAGTGAGAGGGATTGGTCAACATGCATGGAGCTCGAGAGATGAAATCGGGACTCAAGGAAGGTTAAGATCCGAGAAACCCATTCATGATACCACGACAATGGGGTAGAGGAGCTTTTGAATGATGATATAAAGTAAGCAAGTCGAGTGGAGAATGACTCGGGTGGAAGGAAAACACAACTTCAATGCAGAATAAGTGGATGACACAGAGGGGATTTCAACAAAGTGGGTGAACCACCAAAGAAAATAAAGAAATAGAAAGTAATAAAACGAGAAACCCAACCCTTAAGAAAACCAATCAGAAAACAACGGTGTAAAAAAATAGGCTTAAAGACAAAAGCGAGCAACCATATCAACACGCACACTAGGGAAGAGAATAATATTGGTGAGTTAGAGGTTAAAGAAGCGGGAAAGAACATTGCAAAGTTTAAATGACCTACATGTGCCCAAGAACACGAAAAATATCAATGCATGGTTAAAACACGACCTATAAAACTTAGCCAACAATGAAAAATGATAAGACAACAAGCAAAGTGACCTAGAGAAAATGAAAGCAAAAAAGGGTAAATGGACAAGGTAAAGAGAGGCATGATCGACCTAAAGAAAACATCTAGAAGGATAAAATCCCCGGCAACGACTCAAAAATAAAAAAATGCTAAAAAATACGCAAAATGTTATGAACAGAACTCGTAGACAAGACAAATGCAAGGCAGGTCAACTCAACACAAAAATGATAAGCCCAACTCGAATAAGGGAATGAGCAAAATGCAAGGTAAAGAAGAACTCAATGTAACTTATGCAAAGTAAGAACCAATCAATATAAAGAGTCAAGGTAACCATGAGCTCAACTAACCATCTTGACTGTAGAGCTAACACAACCAACTCACCTAAGGAAATTAGAGAAAAACAAGCCAATGCAAACACTTAACTAACTCGGCCACATAAAGAAAAAAAAACAACTAAACCAATATGAAAATCAACAAGATAGGAGCATGCAAAAAGAGAGGTAAAAACTAGATTTTCTAAAAAAATCAATTCCAATTAAAAAACACTGATTAAAAACTAGAGATGCAAAAATGGAACCTACCTCTAGATTTAGTAGTTCTACCAATCTTGGTTGCAACTAGCTAGATCTGGTTGGAAAATCCCAAAAACTTGCATATGCACAAAAAAAACCACAAAAATCCAAAAACCATATTTTTAAACCTATAAAAATATTCAAATAAAAAATAAAAAACTTGCACGAGAAACACAAAAACTAGAAAATGAAGTAAAGAAACCAGAATCAAACGAGTGTATGTTTACCAAAAAATCACTCTAATTACCATATCAAATTTTTCTATGAGGATTAATACAAACCCTATGCACATTGAGAAAGGTTACACTTTGGTGTCGTGAACACTCTACATAGTAAGTAAGATATTAAATCACAAAATGAGAATCAAGTACAGAAAGCAACAATGTGTCTGACATGCTCATAGATCAAAAAAGAGAGGTACATATAGGAGTGTTGTGTAACTCTTGTGCATGACATGTGTACACAACCCTAACTAACCTATTGACCTATTCCACTATGACCTATTCTCACTAAGTGAGATGAATAACCATCAATGGTGGACAAGTCATTGAATGACGATGAAACAAGTCATATACACCAACAAAACTCACCCTCTAACCCACGACTAACCCAAGTTAAGCCATATTGGGTTAATGGTGAGTTAAAGTGCTAAAGGGGAGAACAGTTTAAAACTCCAACACTTAGCCATTTTTGAATATTTGAATGTGATGTTTCCTCCTCCCAAATACTAAATACATTTTTTATATTACTAAATTTTTGAGGAACCTTCATGCTTGAAAATGAATATTTTCTCATAACTCAAAAACCCCACCATAATCTTGTGAAATTTTAACAACACCTTCCTTGCAAAAACACCTTTATTTTGGTACCAATATTTCCTCCATTAATGTCCTAAATAATTTTTAATAACCACAACAATAATGTATCCATATAACTTGCCTTTTAGATCTATAAAAATATGGTGATTAAAAACCCTGAAATTTGGAGCAAAACATCCCAGAGTGAAAACAAAACTTTTGAGACTACTCCCATCTCATTCCGACATCCAAAAGAACACTTACTAAAAATAATAAGTTTTACCAAGTTCTCACATACTAAAAATAGTAATTTTTGAAAACGAGTCACTTTTTGAGTCACCATCACCCCTTTCATATCAAGAACACTCAAAAGTGTCAATTTGAGAAACTTTCTAAAAATAGACATCCGGGGTGGGACCGATAAAATAGTAAGTGTTGGTATTTTGGTCAAATTGTTCATATCCATCCATCTCCCATCCATTTCACTAACTTTCATCACCATGAAGATCAAATACTCAGGTTTAGAGCCAATTTCCACATTAAACATTGAGTATCCCAATGTAGGTGACAATGATGTGACAAACATGGATCTAGAGGACCTAAAAATAGGATGTTGAGAGACTCCTGTGAATATGTGGATGAAAATATATTCTTAAGTGATCTATTGAAAATTAGAAGACACCCATTTTCCATTCAAATAATAGGTCTTTTCCTAGCTTGTGCCCAACATTATGACCCATATTCGAGGAAAATTCAAGCAAATGATAATTCATTGTTAACAGTTCTCACTCTAAAGGGTATCCCTGAATGTTTGCAAAATACCACTAGTAACAATATGACAAACATCACTCATGAATTTACCTATCAAGAATAGGAAATAAAAAGTCATATTTTCAAGTTTTAGCAGTTAGATCATGGCTCAAAATAGAAGGAAGCCTTTCATGGATTCCAAAAACTTGGTCTTGAGGTGAATTCCATGAGGTATACTTAGATGTAATAGTTTTTCGAAAAGGGTGATGAGAGAAGAGGCTACAAAATACTTCCAAGACTAGATGTCATAATTAATAAGGAAATTAGATGATTGATTGAGGGTAGATATTAAGTAACAATATTCAATGACAATTGTTATAGTTGTATACCTATAAGAAGTTCACAATGAATTCTTATCTAGTGTATGCTCTCATGTACACAAATCCAATCTAATGTCTCTCTTCTACACCAAATATGCTGTAAAAGTCTCCAACATATGAGAAATATCCCTGGGCCCTACATATCGGAGAGTAACCTTAAATTATCAAAGGTGAATGATGCATTCACCATGTATGTCATAAGGTTACTCAAAGGTAATCCTAAGTAGAGAATTTCACCTCAAGAAGCTGGGTTGATTGAAAGATATGGAATTTACTTCATCCAATTCCCCACATTCACCTATATCAGATTCGGAGGATTTGATATTGCACCTTGTAGGTTACCAAGGTACCCAGGTGATAAGATCATCATGATTGAGTTGTACAGTAGTTGTCTCACATTCACACCAAGTGCAAAAGTGTGAAGAATAAGGGTGTATATTTCTCTATCTCCTTGGGGATATATTAATGTAAAAGTGTAATAGATGAAAAAAACATATAAGCATCCTTCACAACCTTAAATTCATATTCATACGTATCCGACCATAATTTGATAATAGGAAGAACCCATTTGATACATTCCATTTTCTCGGGTTTACAACATATTAAACTAATTGATGACTATTGGGCTATCAAGTTTGAATGGTTTGTATAAGGGATGAATGATGATGGTTCAAATCTATTTTATTGTGAGTATAAAGTAATTCAATCGTCTTCCTTTCTCCCACTATATGGAACATCTGAGAATATGAAGATATCAAAGAAATAACCATGGTAGTGATTCAAAGATCAAAGGATTGGTTCAAGCGGAAGATGGCCTCCTTCATTGAATCATGTGGTCTATTGGCTCTATATAAACAAGTGTATCTTACCTCTCCTCGCAAGGCACC
Source organism: Taxus wallichiana var. yunnanensis (assembly GCA_018340775.1). Classification (NCBI taxonomy): domain Eukaryota; kingdom Viridiplantae; phylum Streptophyta; class Pinopsida; order Cupressales; family Taxaceae; genus Taxus; species Taxus wallichiana. The sequence continues at coordinate 320,718,185 of CM031241.1, read as the reverse complement.
CTATATGGTCACAAATTCTTCTCATTCATAAGGGTCTTCTAAAATAAATTTTGTGGATATGGAGTTCACTAAAGTTAATCCTATTAAGAGGATTCATAAAAAGAAAGAAGTCAAAAGGAATCATATTGTACCACTTGAGATGGGAGAAAATTACCCATATAAATATCTTAATCATCCTCAAGAACTATGTGTTTCATGGAGGTAGCTAAGTCATACCATCTCAAAAAAGATTTAATTTCATATCTAGCACTTGAGAGTTCCTCTATTCTTGATGTTGTGCCTACACCAGCTTAGATTTTTCCATCGGTGCAAGAGCTACTTGGAGGAGAATCAAGAATGGTGAAACATGGAATGGCATTGAACTTTGAGGCCATCTAAATGTATATAAAACCAAATACGCCAAGAAATTTCATTGGTTCTTAGTATGTGGAAGTTGCATGTCCTAAAGTGATTAAAACCATGAGAGAGATGACATCGACTTATTATGAGATCAATAAGATTCTCTTGGGTAGGCAACCCATGAAGGATATGATCATTTATTCAAATATTTTGTATCTCAATTACTCTCGAGAAATGAAGGGATAAAAAACTATGGAACAACTTGAGGAGCATGTGAGAACCCTGATTGCTTATGTGCAGTCATTCCTGGAGCCTAATGAAACACTACTTCCCCAAAAACATTTACCTCTCCTATCAGTAGATTTTATACCCATGTGATAAAGAGCACTCAAGGGAACATTATGTAGGGAGAGCCAATGATAGATGGGTGGAGAAGATCATCGAAAAAGGGAAAACTATTTCTGAGATCCTCTCTCTATATAATTTTTTCCTCACCATTGTTTCCAAGGTGAAGATGAAAAATGTTGAGATCAAGAAAGAAAGAGCCCATTGGGATAGTGTTTTCCCATTGATATCTGAGATGAGTTGTCTTGATTCTCACTCCTTGGTGAGAAAAATGTGTTCACATCTTTTGTAGATATTTTTTCTCCTTTGTGGTCACGTACATTGAATTCCAAGTGTGAAATGATGAACAATGTAATTTTAGAGATCAAGTCTTGTGTGGAGCATGCATTTGACATATTGGAATAAATCAGTAAAAGTGTGCAAAATCTTGGATCCCCTCTACTAAATGAAAATTTATTCTTAGATGGACTCCTAAATTCCTTCCAAAAATGGTCCAAAAGAGAGATTGAAGATCCTTTCTCCTTCAACAAGGATACATTGGAATCCATCATAGATATTAGAGGTTCCATCTAGAATATCACATGAGATCATAAAGTGTGGTTAACACATTGAAAATCCCTTAGTGGTATTCCTAAATCAGTTCTTTGGAGTATGTTCACATCCCACAAGCAAAGTAATTTTCATTCACAATGGATTAGTTCAGTAAAGAGGTCAAGGATAAGGATTTCATCCCTAGATTATTTCCAAAGAGATCACCGAGAGAAATCACTTCATCATCATAAGATTATTCATATTTGGATTAATCACTTATCTCTTATTCTCTCTCTTCTTCCTTCTCTCTCTACATTCTAATTCTTCATTGGGAATGTACTTTTTGGATTTTTCATCTTATTCACTTAAGTGACCTTTTAATTTTACATTGTAAAATTTATTTTTCATAAATAAGAAAAGAACTTATTTTTATTCCTACGGGAATATGAAAGGTCACAAGTGGTAGGAATATGAAAATTCACTTGGGGGAGATGAAGGGACACTTTGTAAGGCTATATATTGGGATGAATTCTCCATTCCAAAGGGTTAGATTTTTTTCTCCTACTACTACAAGCAAGAAGCTATTTTATTCTATCTCCTTGTCTATGTTCTTCTACTTCCTACTTTCCAACTATGTAGGCTTTGTAATATTAGACATCCAATATTGTTTGTAACTATCTCTCGTTCTTGTTGGACATAGTGTTCTATTTGGATTTTGATCCTTTTTTGTCACATCATTTATAGTTATATCTCGGATTTTGAGCCCTTTTGTAATAGGGTATAGTCCCTTTAAAAATATTTACCAATAATAAAAATATTAAATATCCAATAAATAACTTCATGTCTTTGAGGAATAAATAAATAAACTGTGTATTTGATCTTTTAATATTGTTGTTTCTTACACAATTATTTATATTCCTATTGAATATGGACCTACTCTGGCTAATGTTTTTGAAATTTGTAAGTACCTACTCATAACCTTAACACTCTCCCTATTTTTCTATTTCCCCTTTACCTATTTTTAAGTGAATTTATCCCTTACATTACATACAAGAAATTTTCCACATGTTTAGTGGAGTACTCCTGTGTGATCCCCGGCCTAATGACCACCCACATATTTTGTTATTTCCTACATTCAATAAATGGGAGCCTCCCCATTCCCAAGAGGAGGGACCTAGTCCTAGAGTGTTGACAAAAACTACTAATTTGTCCTATGAAAAATTAGTTTGCTAACACTTTTTAGATCCTAACATGGGTTGTATTTTGTTGTTAAATACCCTATATAGATCCAAAAAATCCATAAAAATTCACAAAATACAAAATTCATGAACATTAAATTCATTTCTTGAAAACTTGCTACTGATTTTTATGAGAAACCCTTCATATTCCATAGTGTATTTTCATATTCCTAGCTATAAATTTTCATATCCTTCATTGAAAAATCATTTAAAAGTTGGTGGAAAGTAGATATACCAGATGAACTTGTCGATGTTGGAAGAACAACAAAAAGAATGTTTTAGAATTTCTTTTATTTGGTCAATAAGACAAGTTGTGGAAGAATTATTCCCCAAATTCAACCCTAATTTTCCTCTTGAAGATCCTCTTAAAGGCCCTGCTGTACCAATACTATATCTTTTTCCTATAGAAGAAGAAGAAGAATAAGAAGAAGAAATGGATAGACCTATACCATGGGGACAAAACACAAGCCCATTGGCTCTACCTCCTCCACTTCATGAGTTACCTAGAGGATCAAGGAAGAACTTCCCCAAGTTTATAGGGGATGGAAAACAACACCCAAATGAACACATTGTTACATTTATCACATCCTATGGTGTGTTGGGAGTGTAACATGAGGATGTGTTTGTCTATTTGTTTTTGGAATCATTGAAAGATACCACTACAAATTGTTTCTACCATCTACCTAGGAATTTAATTACTAACTAGGCGTAGATGAAGACTATGTTTGAGGATAGATTCAAACAAATGAAGATTTAAATTCATTTCTCACACAACGGTCCCAATTAAAGAAGGATCCAAATGATGATATGACTAGATCTAGATCTAGAGTATATGGAAAATAAACTAAGCAATGACTATAATAAGGTTTATCATACAAGTACCAAATTCAATCATGTTCAACACCATTATCCAGCCAATATGATCCATTGTATTAAATATTGTAAAACACAGAAGCTTCATACATTACAAAAGTATCTTCATGAGTCATGCGTGACAAAACCAACAACATAACTCTACAATAATTAGGGCTCTCTAAACCATGCAAATCAATACATATATATATAGGGAGGGAACTTCCCTTCACCACCCATGCACTTTCCAAAAATAGGCTACATGCTAATAATAGCCATGCGCCTTTACAAAGGATACAAAACATGCAAGTACTCTAATAATAGACTTCCTATAGTTAACTCTGAGTAGAAATCCTATTATTAGACTAAACTATGCATGGCACTCAAAATGATGCTTGTTCCCAAAATACCCTTGTGTGAACCACAAGTCTTCATGTTTTTGTGTGCTTAGCATGCTAACTCCAAAAATAGCCTTCACAAAAACAAGATAAGTCCTAACCCTGGGTGCTTCAACCTTATTTAGTGCCGCGTGCTCTTCCCGCACCCTACATTCACATGCCCAACACTTAGGCTATTTTTGTCCACCCAAAATTACCCCACACTAAAATGGATTGCCACCCGACAATGGGTAATCACCTTGTCACTCCAAAGAATATAGAATAATGAATGAAAGAATAAAGAATTGTACTTAAAGGGAATCTCTCAAGCACTAAGTATTGCTTACTTGGTACCCTTTTCTTCTTTAAGAATGAATTATGATATTCACTTTGAATTTCCCCTGAACTCATACCAATCCTTTAGCACTGCATTTTTTTATCAGGGATATCCACAACTATGCCATCTAACTCATCTAGAGTCATGTTTCCACCCTCACTCTTCAAAATTATGAGTATATTGGCCATACCTAAGACCATCCCTTCCATCACATCCATATTTATGGCAATAAGCTTCCCATGATGCTCTTGATTTGATCCATGTGTTGCTTTCTAGTAGCATCAATCACATCATGCTTCGCCTCTACTAGGGTAACCCATTCGGTGCACCTAAGTGTTTCATCCTTTTCCACCTTAGAACTTCATTTTCCTCTTGCTCTTGTTCTTTCATGTACCATGTTATTAAGTGTTATACACATGGCCAACATTGAATCCACCTTCTTCATTTCATCCTTTAAGGCTTGCAAAATAGCCTCATAGCTGGATATTTTCCTTGCAATTGAAGCCTTGGCCCTTGATGCTTCTTCTGCAGCATCCTTTGGTTTAGGTAGGCATATTGGTCCTTCCTCTAGAAGAAAATGAACTGTTGTGTAGATAATGAAGTTCAAACTTAAAATTCCTTGGCACCTTTTTTGAAAATTGGGCCTTTTTTGCAAGATTTCATCAGCTATCTACTTTTCCATCTTCTTAACATTTTGTGCCTCACCACTACCTTATCCACTCCTGGTAAGTCACTTTATTTAATTTATGTCCTTATCCTTTTTATCATCAAAGAGTGCCTATATAGTTGCCTTATCAATATTTTGGCGTGCTACCTCTGTTGACACTTTAACAAGTGCATTACTAACTTGTTCATCCAAGAACTGTGTGGGATTGATGGTCATATGGCGGGTATGTGGTGCCTTCCTCATTTTCATTTAAACTACATGCCTCCTCGCAGACATCAAAATCAGGCTCATCCATGTGAGTCTGCATACTCCATGATAGATTTCTTGTGAGTGTGCGTATTCACCATATCTGGGTCCATCCAATCCAACCATACAAACTTTGTATGGGTAGGGTATTCAAAAAAAGGGAAATAATTTTCATTTGGTCATCCATGTAGCCCAACTTTTGAGTTCCTACTACCTCTTCATCCCCATGTTGACCTGTATGCTCTCCAATGTCCTCATGAGTAGACATGCACCTTCACCTTGTTATACTTCAATGCATGTGTCCTGCTATACAACACCACCCACATTCTGGTCTACTTCCTCTTCATTCTTTCCTTCTTCAGGCATGGGGCATACTATGACTTTTGTGTCTCCACCGGCACTACTTTCCCCTCACCCGAGTGTTGTTCATGGACACTCATACTTTGGTCAATGGTCTCATAAATGACTCGGTCTCCAATATCCTCATCCTCTTACATTTCAACACTAGGGGTGGCCTCTACTCGATGCTCTCCCATACTTGGAGTGGCCTCCTCTTCCTGTGCACTTTTTGAGGGACTCCTCCTCACTATCCTTTACTAGAACATATTTTCTGTGCTTTTTTCCTCTGTTCTTCCTCATTCTTTATTGGAGTTACACGCTGTGGTGATCTCCTTACCAAGTTATGAAGTCCATGTGCAAGTGTCTCTAGATGTGTGCCTCTTTTGCGAGACTCTCCTTGTGTGATCTAGTCATGATGTTTCTTCTTTTCCTCCTACTCTAGGACATTCTCTAAACTATAGGCATTGGATCTTCTTGAGTAGGGGGCACAAATGCAACTTGTCTTGAGGTTCCCACTATCTGCCCCTTCTTCAGAGGTCTGAAGTGTCATATCCATGCCTTTCACTACCTTGCCATCCTTGAACCTTGGCCTTAAATAGATGTATACATGTGCTAGTTCAATTTTTCCTATGACCAAACTCTCGACAGTGTAATATCCACATTGTTAGATTCCATTGTTTCAACATATGCCTCTTTACCTAGCCATACATAAGTCTTATGTAGAATGTGAACATCTATGTCTACTTTATCCATGTCAAATTGAATTTTGCAGTGCATCGTGGAACTTGTTCACTATAATATCTAAATACCTTGTAGTAAAGGAAAATGGTAACTTACACCAAGGGATTTTCTCACCCGACTTCATGTGGAAGTGCCCCAAGCTGAAATGTTGGTAGAATGTAAATTCAACTTCTCCATCCAAAGCACTTTGGGTAGTTCACGTAGAATGCCATTCTCCCTTCAAATGCCCTATGCAACCTCCTAAACCATTTCTCTAGGCGAACTCCTTATATGCATTAGAAATAGTTCCACATAGAGTATACTTCACAAATTTCTTTGTGGGGATTTTTTTCCAAAGGAAACTCCTAGATGTTTTCCCTTGGTCCATTGGGTATGCACACCAATTTCATTGAATACAATTAACAAAAGGATGGCACCCAAGTTATCTTCTCACCTTTATCTACCGGATGCACGTGCCTCATTCACTAGGCTCTCCACAATGTACCCAACAATGTTGTAGTATGTCTTATTTTCCATCTTGTGCATTATGTGTAACAATGCATATTTACCTCATTCCACCACTCAGTGGCACCCAACTTACTTCCCGCTAGGTGTCTTTACAACCCGGTGGCCATGTCTCGTAATTTTGATCACTTTAAAATCTCACCCCCTTCTTATATTGATATATGGTGGCCATCGCATCGATGCCCTCATCATATGATAAATCACCAATAATATTTGAGCCCGAGTGTAACCCTGTCACCTTCCCAATCAACTTGGTGGTGATCCACATCCTTCTACCCATGAAGTAGAAAAAATCTTCATGTACGCAGTGACATAAGCCATTGATACAATTTCTTGGGCTTCCCAAAATAGGGTAATTCAAGGATCTACATGACCCCCACGTTGTCGAGTAACTTTTTCATAGAGGTGTCCAAAACCCTAGTGCCATCTACCAACCACCAATTAGTTTTCTATAGACTTCTGCTATAATTTCCTTCAGAACTTCTCAGTTTGGTGGTTGATGTAGAAACCCTACACTATGTTATTTTTGTCTTCCATGGCTCCCCTCAATCACCTCTTCTAGGGTATAACATTTCAACCAACCATTCTTTTGTTGGGTCATCAACCTCCTTCTCTTCCAACTTGGAGCCCTTCACGTGGTGGTGCCATTTCTCCTTTCAATCCCACAAGTGTGAATGAAACCCTAGCTTACTACAAACCCAAGTCATACCTAAACCCCTTTGTCATGCACACACACCACCACTTGAATCTTACTTCCATGCCTAGATGCTCAACAACGTGCTTTGAATCTCATTAGGTTTAGTCGATCTATAGAGTGCTCATCATCTTCAACTCTTCTTTGCACTTCTCAATTTTCTTGAACTCGCAAGGTAACAAATGACGTTGCAAACACTAGATTTATTACAATTTTCAAAAATCCCCTTCCTTAATTGCTCCACCTACCACTATACATGACATTAATTCCTCTTGCATGTGTTTTTTGCTTCTTTATCTTGTGCTTCAAACTCTCGCACCTCAAAATTTTGCACCTCAATCATAATTTTATGGCACACCAATACTAATTATTGTCACAGATCTCCTCTACTCATGCTTCCTTATGCCAAAGTATTTATCAATGTGACCCATCATATGTAGTCTCCAATGTTGCAGCCTCCTTTGTTATAATGAGTGCTCATCACCTTTACATGTGGTCTTAATTTGAGCAATCCTCTTGAAGTTTTCATTAATTTTGAAAGCATGTCCCTTTTATGGTCACCCGTGAGTTTGTTTCTTTTCTATACTAATAACCTTCTTTATCCACCCCACACTAAGGGTATGTGTAGTCCTCTATGCATGAAAACAATTGAAGTAGTAATCAGTTTCTAGTGTGCAAGTGTGCTTATTACACAAAACACTAAACTAAATTGAAAAAGCATAACAACGATGAATGAAACACATATAAAGGGAATGCATTAAGGGAAACCTAATCTAGCTAGAAATACTACCTTATTACAAACACCAAGAAGGCTTATTTATAGTAGGGCTTCAACCTACTCCCATTGAAGTAACCCGAGAAACCATGTTCCATCAAGCACCTCTAACTGGAAAGCACCTAAGTCAAGTATATGAGTGATAACATATGGTCCCAACCAATACACCTTAAGCTTTCCTAGGTGGCACAAAAATTTGAATCATACAAGAAGTACCATCTACCCAACCTCAAGCTTCTTATCCTTGATGTGCCTGTCATGCCATGCCTTCTTCCTGGATTTTTCTTACTTTTCTAACTCCATTGTGTTATGGTGCACTCTCATCAGTTGTATCAACTTGTCAATTATTTCTTCCAATGCTTGCTCATCAACCAGACCTCTTACATGCATGCAATACACAAAGAAGGTAACATGAATTCCATGGGGAGAACTACTTGTATGCCAAACACCAATTGAAAGGGTGTTGCCTTATTCAACCATTTGTAGGTTGTTCTATATGCCCAAAGTACAACAAACACTTTATCATCCTAGTCTTTCCTTCCAACATCACAATTTTTTGTCAAAGTTTGGCTCAATATCTTGTTGAAAGCCTCAGCGTAGTCCCATTTTCTTGAGGGTGATAGGGTGTTGTCTTATGGTGTGCAACCATAAATTCATCCAATAATATCCTGATGGTATCATTAAGGAAATGAGTCCCCTATCACTTGTCAAACTTAAAGGACATCCATACTGGTAAGAATATTTTCCCACAAGAACCTTACTGTTGTAGATTTGTATAATCCTTTGTAGGTGTCACTTCCACCCACCTTGTAAGATAATATGTACAAGTGATGATGTAGCGTGATCCATTTTGTGCATGATTGGGAAATAGGACCCACAAAGTCAATTTCCCACTTCTCAAAAGGTTTTCACTAGTAATAGGCCTCAAAGGCATTTCATCTCTCCCAGGTTTTCCAAGGCAATAGTGATCACATGCCTTACAATATTCTTTGTAATCCTTGTACAAGGTCTCCCACCATAAACTAGCTAGTAGAATCTTTGTGTGGTGGCGTCTCCTACATAGTGTCCACCTGCAATACCACCATGAGCCTCCTCCATAATTTTTTTTCTCATGCTCAAGTACACATTGGTGCAAAACTTCATCTCGACCTAGTTTGTATAAGTCACCACTGATCAACATGAAAGGTGTGCAAACAAATTGCAAGTTGTTTCTTTTCCAAGGCCTTCATTCCTTGGGTGCCATACCTATACATAGGAAGACAACAATATCCTCTAAATTCGAGGGCACATGGTTTAACCTATATAAATATGCATCAACATTGTATCTTCAATACTCTACATGTCCTCTCCTGATTGAATCCTTGATAAATGGTCTAGACTAGAATTACTTTTACCTGGCTTTACCACAACTGTAAAGTCAAACTCTTGGAATAATAGAACCCATCGACATATGCACCCCTATAAAATGGGCTTTTCACCAAGTATTTCAATGCCATGTGATTTTATAGAAAAAAAAGGAGTTTCCAACAAGTACTATCTAAACTTATGTAGTGCGTAGATCATTGACAAAGCCTCGCGCTCCGTAGTTGTATAATTTTATTTTGCAGAGTCAACTTTCTACTAGCAAAGAAAATAGGATGATCTACAATACCTTCTCCATGATGAGCTAGAACTATGCCAATGGCCATGCAGAGGCATCCACATGTACATGAAAAGGTATATTCCATGAAGGAAAATGCAAAATAGGTGCCGTAGTAAGCCTTTCCTTCAGCGCTTCAAATGCACACTGTTGTGGTTCTCCCCAATAGAACTTTCCTTTACCTTTTAATAACTCCTCTAGGGGTGAAAATATTAGCATATCCTTTGATAAATTTTCTATAATACCCTGTGTGGCCCAAGAATCCATGCACCTCACTCTAACTAGTAGGATCCTCCAAGCCTAAGATGATTGCAACCTTAGCTAGATCTACTAACAAACCCTCCTTATAGATAATATGTCCTAGTAGAGTCCCAAAGGGTGTAGAAAATACACACTTCTTAATATTTAAAGAGATGCTCAACTACCTGCATCTCTCAAACATTAACCTCAAATTGTCACAATGATCCTTGACAAGTCCATACACCATCCAATCATCCAAGTAAACCTGCAAGAACTTGTGAATAAAATCTATGGAATGCTTGAACAACAATGCAAAAATATTGTAGGTGCATTCTTCAATCCAAAGGGCATCACCATGTATGAAAAATTCCCCATTTAGTGGTGAAAGTTGTCTTCTCTTGATCTCTTTAGTAATCCTTACTTGATGATACCCAAAAACCCATCTATAAAGGAGTAAATCTTGCACCCTACAAATGCCTTCCAATATTTATTTAGTGAATGGTGTAGGGAAAGGATCAATCACACATGCAAACATTCAACTCCTGTAGTCCACACAAATCCTGATTCTTCCATCTTTCTTTATATTGATTACCATAGGGCTAACCCACTTTGATTCCTCTATGGGCTCAATGATGCCATATTTCAACATCTTGTCAATTTCTTCTTTAAATTTTACACGTAGGTTAGGGTTCATCCTGTAAGGTCTCTTCCTAACTAGGGCACACCTTCCTTTAACTTAATCTTCATCTCACCCAAAGATTCATGCACTCTTTTAACTCATGATAGCCTCTAGGAAACAAGGTCCTGGAAATCACGTAGCAACTCAATTATCTTAGCCACTTCAGAGTCAGACTAGTAATCTCCAATGATGGCCTCCTTAGGTTTAACATCCATTCTAATGTTCACTTTCTTTGTCTTCATAGGCTCATGGTAGGTGTGTGCATTCTCATCTCATCTGCACTATTCTAAGACCTCACATACCCTCTGAATGATCTATGTCCAAATTTTCCACTTCCTCATCATCCATCATGTAGACCATCTTTCCTTTTTCCTTCTCTAGGAAAGCACATTCAAGTTGTTCTGCATCTGTCTCTTCTACTTCTTCAAAAAGTGTGCTTCTAGGTCTGACTCACCAAGTAACTCCTGAATGAGTTCTTCAACTTTTCACTATCTCCCATAGTCAAGTGCTTCATAACTGTAATGCCTCATTCACCGGAGGTTTAGTGGAAAAATAGTCAAAAGTTTGGATCATACATGTAGTTAATTCTTTCCAATTTCTAGTCTCTCTATTCAACTCCACATAAACATACCATGTGCGCGCACAACCTCACAAGGTGAAATAGAGTTTGTGCACCCACAATGAAGGTGGTAAAGCTTCCTTGCCCCTCTATCAGAGTCTCTCACACTATTTGAACGTGGTGTTGAACATGATTATTACCATGATATTCACATATCTGAGTAGGTGCATTACTTTTGAGAAACCTTACGATAAGGCAATTCTCACTTCTCTCCATTCTATGAGGTTATCCCTATGAACCATCCACCAATGCATTGTTGTCCCATGCAAGGTATAGACTAACATGTTCCTTATTTCCACCTGATCCTTCCATTATACTTCCATAGCTCATAGGAATACTTTAGGGTTTCCTTCACCAGTGTACCGAGGTACTGGTTGTTTGCCTAATTGCCTAACACAAGCATGCCTTCTTATACATGTACGCACAATGTTGTGCTTCTTACCTCACACCCAACCATCTCATAAGTTCCATGTGCCCAATTTTCATAGGAAATACTTGTAGTATCACTGATGGACTATGCATCATCCCACTGGAGAACTCCTTCCTTAGATGGCTCAAGCACTTCCGGATCTCGAATGTGTGCACATAAATTTTGTTAGATCTTCTTCACTTAAAGGCTCAACATAAGGTGCATGATTTTCCATCTATCAAAGGGATAATAAATCATTCCTCCTTGTTCTCAAAACTAATATATCCCTTATTGAAATGTAGATCAACATTATTTGCATAGCACCAAGGGCACCCAAGTAGAGCTTGGGAAGTTTTCCACTTCTGTGAAAGCTAAACCTCAAAGTCCCCAGTGAACTTGGCTCCTGTATAGTAATTGATGCATCTTTCAAGACTCCAATTGGCGTGGCCTTAGTCTGATTTTCCATAAATAGTACATTAGAAGATGGCTGCAATGGAGGTCTACCCATATGAACCCATGCATCTAAAGTAAGCACATTCACTTCCATATATGTGTCAATCAAAAATATTGCTCAAAAGCCAACCATCCAACAACATTCAAGAGTGATCTCCTTGTCATAATCCAAGCTATGAGGAGGGAGATTAGCATGCAAAATATTCCGTCCATTCTCAATACCAACACATGAGTGTTTCCTTCAACCAACTCCCTAATAATGGAATAATGTTCTCTTGATGTAACATCTTGCATACTTATTTTAGATCATCAACATCCAACTGAGAGTTTCAAAGTGCCTTTTTTTGTTCCAAATTCCATGACTATTCTTTTAAACACTGTATCTCACCCTATAGATTTATGAGTACCTCCATGGTTTCTGATAAACCTCCTTCTGATGTGTAGGGTCTAGATACTTTGCATGCAAAACCTCCTCCTTAGTAATGGTAGGCTTATTTTGCAATGTTTCTCTAGCATGTACAGCCTCAATGCATGTAGTAATCTTCACAGGTACCATCTCAAGATCCGGTGCTAACTTTGGCATCCATTGGTCTTCCACAATGCATTGTACTCTAACCATCCCTGTGCCCTTGTTTTCTATTTGTGCTTCTTTCTCAGATGTTCATATAAATACGGCACTCTTCATAGTTATGATTCTTTCACAAAAAGAAAAGTAATGTTTGAGGACACTCATGCCTGTAATGGTCAGGAGATCCACATGTATAACATGTTCCATGAGGGAACTCACCTTGTCCCACCACCGTGGCCTCGGCCTCTGAATCCACCATGGTATCCTGACCTCTACCATGACCTCCTCAAATCTCCCTTCATTATGATCATAACACCCTTGAGTATGATCACGATCATGTTTCTCACTTTTATCCTTAGAGTTATTCACAACTCCAATCTATCATACACCAATATCAATGACATCATGGATCTGATCAATCAACCTATAATCTTTAGTATTATGAGTTGTGGACTAAAAAATCTTGTAGTAGTAGGAACACATTCTTCCTTATCGCATGTTACAACAATGGAAATGACCTTGCATGTGGTCTAAATGACATATCTCACAATCCAACAACAAGGAGCACACCGATCTGTGAGGAAACTATCCTTAGTATGCCCCTCTACTTCACAATCTATGCACCAAATTCCACTACATGCATCTCATGTGTTGAATTGGATGATAATTTCTCCAACTATTTTTCCATTTTGCAATATGAGCTTCCAAGAATGGGCTCACTCTAGTGTCTATGCTTTTGACTACCTCAACATGTGCAGAGATTTGCTTCAAGCACCTCACATGGATTGTATAAGTCTTATGTGAGAGTGCCCTCCTAAAAGGTGTGATCAGGCATCCTCGACGAACCACTGTGCATGCTGACTTGCATGGATATCATAAGATAGTTTAGACAAAAGTGTTTTGAAATGAGAATCATATTCCAAACACTCTCAGTAGTGCCCTACTTGATATCCTTGAGCGCACTTATATTTTCTTCTCAAACTTAGGGATATAAAATTATTTGATGAAAGCATCTTGTAACATTGTATAATCCACACAAGTTTGATCAGGGTCAAACTTCTATGTACCAATTGTGCGTGTGTCCCTACAATGTAGTTACAAATTGAATTTCCTTACACTCTGAAGTTATAATTCCTTTTGTATGCCACAATATCTCACACATATACACATGCTCAGCAACATCTTCTATTCCTCTATACTTTGAAGACATGAAGTGACATCTCCATGTAAATATTCTAGGGATGGTGAGGACCATGCCCACCAGACTCCAGAACCTCTGTGTTACCTCCACCTCTAGATCCACTAGATCCACTAGATCCCAAGCCACTTCCTCTTGATCCTCCCCATGTAATAGGAATTGAACTAGAGGATGCACTTGCCTTGTGTCCCAACAATGGTGCTAAACTAAACTCCCACAGTTCTGTGAAGTTGTACTACTCCCAGATGTGAGTCCAAATTTTTGTACGCACCTATGTTTTGTTTGCCATGATGCGCCTAAAAAGGTACCTCCAATTGGACCTCTAAATAAAAAGGAAGAAGTCTTCACCATAAATGTACTTGCTATTTGATTTACTCCTGAACTTGTTGATAAGTTAACTTTACCTCTTCTTACTACTCTACTAGCCCAAACTAGCTTGTTGATTACTAGTTGTAGTAGAAATTGGAAAACCAAGTGTAAGGGCTAGGTCACTAGGTAGATTCAGATGCACACCCATGACCCATGTCATCTCTACTTGGTGCACTCTCATAAGAGGCCTAAGGAGGGTTCCCTGTCATGCTTTCCCAAATGGGGAGTTCCATATGCTCTGGCTCCACATCCTCTACATGAGCTCCAAATCCTTCATGAGCCATCTCTCTCCACAATGCCATCTCATTTGTAACCTCACGTTACTTCTCTAAATCCCTCTCATGTGCCTCATTGAACTTAATCCATCTTTCTTCTCTTTTCCTTTCTACCGCTAGGTCTTCATCTTTCACCACACCTGCTCCTACCCCATGCGTGTGGTGGGGTTTAGTATCCATGGCTTCTCTTCCAAATCCAGGGTTACCATCAATATCTTGATTGCTAGTGGAATTATGTGCAAATACGATCCCCTGGGATAACGTAAAAATGAAACTCAACTACCTCAGAAAAGAGTAAGTATAAATTATGTACTCCAAAATATAGCTATTCAGAACACCATGGAACCAAGTATCCACAATGCACATCCAAATCAGATCAACATCATAGGGCCTAAAATTCTTCTTGCGTTAAGACAAGTGTGAAAAACCCAATTCCTTTTAGATGCATAATAAACCAACCACTCGTATAGCTCTATGGGAAATATAACAAAGAAACTCTCATATAAGTAGTCATATAGACTTTTCTCAACCCACGTGCATGTGTTAAACTCAGATCAATGTTGAACCTCCAAGTGTATTCTTCTTTCAGATCTACTATCCACTCCTTAACACTTGTTAAGGTCAACAGGTATGTCTTCATCATGCAACATCCTAAAAAAATTTGAAAGAGGTCTTGGAAACAACGGAACCAATGATGTAGCCTAGAATTCACTATAAATGACCAGCAGCGCACTAACACATCACTCAAGCTCAGAGTTGAGCACTCACCCAAAGTGTGCAAAGGTGCCAAGTCCCTCTTTAGAGTTTCTTATATAGAATGTTAGCATGATGGTGCATATATATATTTAGATTCATGACAGATAGTAAACAATCCATAGTTCATAAACTAGATCTAGATCTAGTATATGGAAGATAACTAAGAAATTATTATAATAAGGTTTACCATGCAAGTAACATATTAATCATGTTCAACACCATTATCCAGCCAATATGATCCATTTTATTAAATATTATAAAACACAGAAGCTTCATACATTACAAAAGTATCTTCATGAGTCATGCGCACGACAAAACCAGTAACATAACTCTACAATAATTAGGGATCTCTAAACCGTGCAAATCAATACATATATATAGGGGTGGGGAACTTTCCCTTCACCACCCATGCACTTTCCCAAAATAGGATACATGTTAATAATAGCCATGTGCCTTTACAAAGGATACAAAACATGCAAGTACTCTAACAATAGACTTCCTATAGTTAACTCCGAGTAGAAATCCTATTATTAGACTAAACTATGCATGGCGCGCCCAACACTTACGCTATTTTTGTCCACCCAATGGTGAAAAAAATTGAAAATGACTTTCTTATTCTAAAAATAGGCTTCTCGAGCACCCCATACAAGGATACACTGAGGAAAAACTTACGGAATAAAAAAACATTAGATGATTGTACTTGAATCTCCACCTATGAATGTTGCTTGTGAGACACATTTAGATGAGGAAAATGAGGAAGAGGCTATTTCAAAGGAAGAAGAGGAAGAAGGTGGATTTATCATTGAAGAGATAAGATCCATATAATTTGGATTCTTTTAATATGCATCTTCATTTGAGGATGATTATGAAGAGACTGTAGATGATATGAACAACCACTATTGTTTTTTTCACACACTCCAAAGCTCTTGAGAAATATAAATCATCTAGGCATGTAAATAAGGAGAAAGAGGACCTCCAAAAGGTGACTCTACAACCACAAAAAATAATAATCAAGAGAGTTTATTGATCCAAAACTTAGGGTTTTTGGGATTAAAGGAAATAATAAAAATTGTGCCAAATGTAAACAATAAAACTATCTTTGAAAAGAGATGTATATTTCTCAGAAGATTGTGATTACAATAGCTATCTCTGCAAGGAGATGTGTGTCCTTCCCTTTCGAGTTACATATACTTATATACCTAATTATGGAAATATGAAGATACATATATAATAATGTGGAAGGTCACCAATATCGAGGGAGACAAGGTGGTTCATCTTCCATGAATTACATATGTGAAAATTTTACAAAATTATTATTTTTAGAATTTACTATTTTTAGACAACACTACAAAAATTACATTTTGAGGCCTTTAGGATAATAATTAGGGGTTCAAAATGTTACCAAAAATTTCATCACCTCTTCACCATATTCTACGTGTTCTAATATTTCTGATGCATTTTGAATGGATTCAATCGGAGCTATGGTGCAAAAGTTATGACTCTAGAAGTTGCCCCACGTAATTGTTATCTAGATCAGTTCTCCAATCCTATATTCATGGAGTCAGATTAGAAGAATCCAAAATCAACATCCCCTCTCAACATATCTCTATTTCAGGAAATTCAATGAGTCTTACTCATTCTAAAAATAATGTTTCTACTCTTGCATCTAAAAATAGTAATGAAAATATTCCTCTATTTTCCTAGAGTAAGTCAATCTCATGTTTCTTCCAATGCTAGAAATATCCAACCTACTATTATTGTCTCCAATGCTCCTGAAATTTCCTCTTCTACCTTTGATATCATTGATCATGTAAAGAAAGCTAAGGTTCATATTTTTGAGTCATAATATTTACAAACCCATCCTAAACAATTTGATAAGTTGGTCAAATTTATCAAAGGTAGTAGCTCAAGATCAAATGTGTCACCTAATTATAAAGGATTAATTGCTACTCATGTACAAAGAAAAATTAGAATCTTGTAGCTTCCCCCTTCATACACCAACAATTGTGAGCCTTTTTATGTTTCCCTATTAATCAATGGATATCGATGGAATCGATTGAATATTACATTATTGACTAGATGATGCATTAAAAATGTCATGCCCGTGAAATTTTCTCATTCTCTTGCCTTGAGTTTGACCCAATAATTTGGTAATTTATAATCAATGGAAATAAAATAAGTCTAAAAAATTTTTTTTGGTAGAATCAAAGATGCACAACTTTATTTTGTAACTTTTCTAGATAAGTGAGTAAAGGAAACAATTTTGGTGGCAAACATGTTGAATACCTAAAATATTATTCTTAGTAGAAGTTTATATTGGATGTTGGAGGATAAATACAAATGGAATGGTCCTCTACTTTAATACTAGTCAAGAATGAAATGAAAAATCTTCTCCCTAAACCAAAAATGAAATATATGGTTCAAAAATCGATGATCCAAGAGGAAAAATCCTATTACAAAGTAGGGAGAGTGGACATGTTATTTATATGATAGAGGTAAAGAATTATTTTATGAGGTCTAAGCAAGATGAATAATTTCTCATTCTTGAAGAAATCCGAACTTAAATTGATTATGAGATTTGGAATATGTAATTTGATGGAAGTTGCTCGTCTAATGGATTAGAGTTGGAGTTATTTTATCTTCTCCATAAGTATATTTATTTCCATTTTCATATAAGTTGTAGTTCTCCAATACTAACAACACAATGTAATATGAGGAATTATTTCTTGGATTTCATGCCACTAAATAAATGTAAATAAAAAAAATATTGCAATACAAGGAGATGTGGAGCTTGTTGTAAAACAAGTAAGAGACTTGTTTTAAGGTAAAAATCTCATCTCTAGCCTTATAGAAACAAAGTGTAAAGGTATAGAGGATTTTGGTGCATTTGATATCAAGGCATTCCCTCATGATCAAAATAGTAGAGATGATTCATTGGCAGTGTCCGCCTCTCTAATGATTCCCCATCCTGATTTTGGTGAGCATAATTATTTAGTGGAGATGATTTTCCATCTAAGTGTTCCCCGATAACTCGAGAGAGATGGAAGGTGTTAATTGATGGAGGTCATATCTTGTCATTCTTGAAATAGAGAAGTTATTTTAGGAAATTATTTTGAAGGAAGTGATACCCTCCGACAAAAGTTTATAATTAATGAAAGTAACAATACAAGAGGTGATCAAGTTGATGATGATGGAGTGATTCAGTTGAAAGGAAATAGAATTATGAAAGGATTGGTTTCAATGGAGGAATTATTTGATAAAAATGACAGGTTAATTCATGGTAAAGCTAAGAATCAAACCAAATATTTCATTGAATATGAAAAATTAAACATTGGAAAAAGTGAGAAACCAAGGATGGTGAACATCGGTAAGTGATGTTCTATCGAGGTGATCAAGTAATGGTACAAGAGGTGATCAAGTTGTTGATGATGAAGTGATTAAGTCAAAATAAAATAAAATTAAAAAGGATTGGTTTCACTCGAGGATTTTTTTATAAAAATTACAAAGTTAATTCATGAAAAATCTAAGGATTAACTCAAATATTTACCTTGAATATGTAAAAGTAAACATTGGAACAAGTGAGCAACCAAGGATGGTGAACATGTAAGTGTTGTTATCTCGAGGAACACAAAAACTTTTCAAATTTGTTGAAGAAGTATTCTGATGTGCTAACTTATTCATATGAAGATCTCAAGTCTTTCCAACCACAATCTATGTATCATTCCATCCCTTTGAAACCCGATGCGAAGGAATTCTGGAAAAAACAAAGGTAGTACAATCCTAAGATTTCCAGAACCATTAGAGAAGAAGTTGAAAATTTTCTCAATGCTCACATCATATTCCCTATCCATCACTCAACATGGATAGCTAACATTTTTCAGTGAGAAAGAAGAATGGTGAGATCTACATTTGTGTGAATTTCTGAAATTTGAATTGGGATTCACTAAATGATAAATATCCCCTACCGTTCATGGACCACATTATGTACATGCTCAATGGATTCTCAGGGTATAACCAAATTGAGGTGGCCAAAGAAGATCAATTCAAAACTACTTTCACCACCCCTTAGGGTACTTTTGCATACCATCGTATGCCCTTTGGATTAATTAATGTAGGTGCCACTTTCTAGAGAGAAATGGATTTAGCCTTCAAATATTTGAAAGGAAAATTTATAGTGGTGTACTTAGATGACCTCACCATGTACTCAAAGAAGAGAGAAGAACATTTGGATCATTTGGAGTAGGTACTAATCTGTTGTAGGAAACACCATATCTCTCTCAATCTGAAGAAGTCAATTTTTGGGGCACGGTTCAATTTAGAGGAGAATATTCATGAATAGGTGAATATTAGGATTTTGAATTTTGAAATTGGTGAATTTTTTTACTACTGTACGGTAGCATTCGCCAAAATTTAATTGGTCCTAAATAAATTTGACCATAATTTCTCTTTAGTGTTTCCACTAAGGGCCGACCAATGTTAGTATATTCACCTTCATGTTATAATATACTATTATATATAGGATTAATTTTCCATAATATAGTAATACAATATAATTTCAAAATTCATTAATTTTGAGATCTGTAATTGAGACGAAGGTAAAAATGAATAATCTTGTGAAAAATCTAAAAGTATAAGGCAAAAATCTGAAGGAATAAGCGAAAGAGGTAAGCAAATTTTTTTGAATTGTCATCATGTCAAGCTTTTTACAAAACTACTACCAGATGATAATCTAAATACATGATGTCTTAGGTAAGGTGAATGCATTGTCATACAGTAGAAAGATATGTTACCGAATGGTAACATAAATTTGTGTTTTCGTTTGGTAGCAAGCATGTATGCAGCCATGCGGTGATCCGATATCATGTTCGCATAACCATGTTTGGTATCCTAACCCATGTTAACATGTTATCATGTAGCATGATCACATGTTTTTACAATGTATTGCATTTATTTTTATACATCTTATTTGAGACTTCTATATTTTTTTCACATGTGCGCACTTCAAAATCACCCATACGATGGCCCTTATTGCAAATGATAAAATAAATAAAGGAAAAATAAAATGTGACATGGAAATTTCAAAATATTTTAGTCATCCCATAGTAACACCAAGTGCAAGAGGTAATTTTGACTCTTATTATGTTAGTATTACTTTATTTTTATGATGTTGATTTCAAATGAAGAAAACACTAGAAATGACCATACCCCAAATTAAATTCCCAATCAATAGAGTAATTCAATTCACATTGATAGTACTAATAATCCCAATTTCCATCCAACTCAAACTTTAGATAAACATTCCAGAAACACACATCAGAAACGTAAGAGTGGGAAGTGGAATTTAGGAAGGACTTATAAATTTGAATGGTTAGTAAAATATCCTAGTCATTGAACATGTTGAACTAGAAAACAATATTGATACTCCTATAGAATGTAGACGTACTATATACGTAGTCGAAACTAGGCAAAAACCACAAAATGCGTTGAAGTTGGAAACAATAGAGAATAATTTTAGTCTAAAAGGCAAGATGATTGAACAATAATAAAAATAATTAGATGGAAAATTGAGGAAGATTGTTTACATATGAGATATGCAAAAAAAATATAAAAATCAGCATAAACATCTTCAAGGACTTGTTGAGAAATGTGGAACAATAAAGATGAAATTTGCAAAAGCTTCGATGCAAGTCTTCAAGAAATTTTTTTACAATCCATAACAATATTTCACATTTTAAAAAGGGAAGACCATTTTTGATCTCATTGATTATAATATATTATTTCAATGTAATGGGTTTCCAAACATTCTAACAACACACTAGTCAGATACTAGTGGATGGAAATGGCAAAGTGTATGGTAGAAATTGAAATCACTTATTTGAGAGAGAAGGTAAAAATGCAAATCTTATCGCATTATCGATTGATGAGGTCACAACAATAGACAATACATCGTGGGTTTGTATGCATGTCTACAATTTCAGTTTCAATAACCATTTGAGGGAAAATCATCTACTAGCTATGCACAAAATGATGGAGAATTGTAATTCTGAGAACCTCTGCAAACTTGTTATTAAAAATTTGAAAGAAATAGCTGGTATGGATGATCATTCAATCTCTACAAAGCTTATTTGTGTAGGATTTGATGGGGCAGCTATCATGCAAGGTCACAAAATTGGGCTTTGTATTCACCTTCAAACAATCATTGCCCCATACATGATACCTATACACTGCATGGCTCATAGAATGAATCTCACTTACAATATTGTAAGTAATTTTGAAAATGTTGCTAAAGTGGAAGAGCTTATATGAGACTTGAATTCATACATGTTAAAAAGTCCTAAAATATTTTTGGAGTTTCAAAGATTTTCTGTTGGAATAAAAATGGTAAAAATGTCAAGAAAGATGTTGACTTGAGATGTATATCAATTTATCATCCAACTTGCAAAAGTTTTGAGGAATATAAGTCATTAGTAGGGTATATGTACAAGAAAGCATAGAGAAGTTGACAAAGTTAAAGTTATGTTGTAGTGCTTCAAAAATTTGGAGGCATTATTAACTTTATGTGGTATTTTTCCAATGCTAAAGGAAATAAACATCTTGGTGAAACAATCTTAGGAAAGATCTATATACATTTTTGATTTTATAAAATTAAGGAAACAAGTATGTATGATTTTGGATAACTTATATTCCACCCAAGACTGGTTTCTGAAGCCAATTTTTAGTAGTTGGAAGGTTTTGACAGATACAAAATATCCCAATAGCTATTTTAAGTTCAATATCAATGGTCATATTTGTATCTCAGTTGATGGGAAAAATATTCCAATGCACACTTTCCATAGAGATCCTTATGTCATAGGTTTTGAAATTGAGGAAGTACCAGTCACAAGCCTTATTTTTGATGTTGTAGTTCTGATACAAAAAAAAATTGATGAATATATCTGAAACATTATCTTTTGAGATCCAAGATAATTTTAGGAATAGTGATTTGATTGAGGCCATAGGAGTTGTAAATCCTAATTTCTGGAATCCAATGATTGGTGAATAAAAAAGAGCTCAACTCTTTGAGAAATACATGACTGCACTAATGGATTAGTTTTGTAAATATTCAGATGTTAATAGAGGAGAATTGAATGGTATATTGAATAGAAAATTACTCATATCACATTCATCACATTTTGTAATGACAATGAGTGATCAATATTAGACTATTTTTGAACAACGTGAATGGGAGTTATCACACTATTTGTGAAGAAAGTTGTATCAGAGTAACATTTTGAGAGAAAGTATAAGTGAATAATTCAAACTATATGAACTAATAAAGACAATGATTCTTGGAGTGCATTGAAGATGAAATGGTATTTAGCATAATAACATTTTTGAAATTAAAATTTCACAACAAATTGGACAAAAATCCTAAAACTTGTTTGAGATTGTGTTTCAAAATATGGAGTGAATACATTTCCATATGAAAGAGCATTAACTACTTGGATATCCCTTAAAGAGTGGAGATATGTTAATTAGATACCAACCAATGGAGTCTCAAATTATGGTGAAATTTACTTGTACTTGGGCACGGACTGAAACTACAAAGATAAATAAGTAATGGACCATTTACGATAGGGTTGTTTCAACTACCGAAAGTTAAACGTATTAATTTTTTGAAATATATATTATGACTCGTCATTTTTTCATTTACATATATTGTGTATATAACATTTGGAAATTTTAAATCACTTCTATGTTTGTATAATGTTTGGAAATAATAGATAGTAGATAGTTGTGCAAATTACAAACTGGATGATGTAATTAAATTTAATTTCATTACTAGGAAAGTATGTTCAATATTTGATTTCTCAATATCAAATCCACAGCACACATGTTCAAAAAGATATTATATCCATATATCCCATCATGATTATTCAGATTAATAAAAATATAATAGTCTAGAGATAGTATTTTCTATAATTATAATCTATCTATACATGAATAATAAATCAAAAAAAAAAATGTATATCCAAGTTTTCAATATTGAGTGCATTCATGTTTGAAGCTAAATTATACAATGTAAATCTAGATTATAGAATCCATTTATTACTATTCATCAACTGTACAAGCTTGAAAAAAGATAATGTTTTCATTTAACAATAGACATGAGAGAAATACAACGATTGACAATTTGACATAAAGATAATGTTTTCATTTGAAAAATAAAATGATTTACATCAATTATTTTCTGTCATTTGGATCCTTGTTCTTGAGGAGATTCTATAACATCAACATTTGAACTATCTTTTATCACACCAGATTGGACTAATTCTTTTGCAGTTGCATTGATATTTTCAAGATTTTGTCTATCCTCATTAGTTGCATCTCTTACTAAAAGGAGAGAAGGATCCTCATCAATTTTTTTCTTCAAAATAATTTGGATCTAGTCCATGCTCCTTTATAATCTTACGTAATGTATTGTTCTTCTTGTTTAACAGAACAATTTTCTCTTTGAAGGAAATTACACCATGTACACTTTCTCTCACTTTTTTCAGGTGCTCATCTAACACCTACACCTCCATCTTCAATGTCTAGTATTTGGACTGAAATTAAAAATCCCATAATTTAGAAGTAAATAAACGATAACAACATAAATTATAATCTTCAAAATATTAAGTACTTACCATGGCCAAGTCTTTCTCTACATTTGTAATAGTGACAAGTTTCTTGTCTCTATTCCACTTATTGTAGTAAAACTACACCTCAACATTCAAATTAGCCAATCTATTAAGCATTATAGTCAAAACATTATCATTATTGTAAATATTATTGGTGACTAAATTACCATATTGTGCTTGAGCAAGTAAAGCATCAATCGTCATCGATTCATTTTTAATCAATGAAAAAAAAATCCGTGTTTAAAATTATGATATCTTTCATTAATTTCTTTGATAGAGATTTTGATCTGATCTCCCATATATTCATTTCCTTAATATCAAGAATAATATTTTCCATCACAAGGGTTGTAACATTATCATCCACAAGGATGTCTACTAAAAATTTCATTTTTACATCATCATCCAAATTTTCCTCCCCAGTTGGGGAAGGAGGATTTGAAGAGGATGGTTGTTGTGGCACTAAAACCTCCTTATGTGAAGACTGAATGAGATATTTAATATGTTTCCCTAATGTTTCAATGTCATAAATGCTATCAAAACCAAGATAATCCTCATCCATATCGATATTATTTAAAATATAAGTGCCTCTTGAACTCTGCATGTTCATCGATTAAAAAGTTGGGGAACTATGACGCTATAATATGCGTCCTTCTTCTCATTCTAGGGAGCACTATCATGTTTCCCCTACCATAAGATGAAAGGAGAGGTGGGCGTGTTGTACTCCTTAAGCACTGACAAGTGAGGGTGGCCTTAGGTTGAATATGAGATCAAGGTTGAAAAAATTCTATGAGCAAAAATAATTTAACAATATTAGTATGTGATTAAAAAAATATGGAAATAAATGCCCAAATCTAATTGCAATCTAGTAGTAAATGAATAAAAAATTTAACTACAAAATAGACCCAAGAAAATTAGGCTAAATATTTTGAAACCCTAATTGCAAAGAAGGGATAAAATGACTTAGCTATTTTGTAATTAAATTTGAACTATGCCAAAGTGCTAACTAGGTGAACAAAGAGGGAGAAGTGTCACACGAGCCTCGAGAAAAATGTGTGAGCTAGTGATCTTACTAGATTGGGGTTCTGGAAAGGGTTAATGTCACATGTGGGTGCCATAGACCAGTACTAGGTGCATGTGACTACCAAAAAGCTCATAAAACCATATTTGGATGGTCACAAGGTGTTCATTGTCCTTCGAATTTGGTCACTAGTATGTCATAAAATGATCATCGAGGTCGTTGATAACTTGTAATAAAGAATTCACCTTCAAAAACCTCAAGATTGCATAGAATCCCAAAAAGAAAAGAATGCAAATGAGAGGTTGGACTATCCTTAGCTTTCAAACGAGTGAACTTATGACTAAGCGTTGCACTACATTTCAGCCCCAATTTTGTTTTAGGTGTGTGTGGAATCGTGCCCTAGGTGGCTCTTTTATGTGTCTCACTTGATAGTGAGAAAGTAGCTAGATGTAAATAAATGTAATAAATGTGTGCATGGAATAGAATATACTTCCCCTCATATGAAGTGTATGTAGAAAAGTACGTTATGTTGCCCTTGAATGGATCTAGGATGGATTTGAATGCTCTTGAAAAGCCTTTAGATGCAACCTTAGGTGGTGATAGCTAATGCTTAGTTCTTGGTCCTTTAATATTATCACATAAATTTATATTTATATGATTCCCTTGCTTGAATTTCATAATTGACCCCAAAAAGGCTGACTACAAAAATATAAGATGCTCAAATGGCTAGAATGGGCCCAAAAGATGTGAAAAAGTACAAAGAGGTTAGGGGCACTTAGAGGGGACACGGGCACTGGCGCTAGCGTCCTAAGTTAGGTGCGTTGATGTCGAGGATGATAAATACATAAGTATAAAAATATAAATTGAGAAATTAAGGGTGCAAGATCAAAATTGGTAATTGAAAGAAAAGAAAGGTTGTAAAAGACATGGTTTAATTAGTACTTTTCTCACTTAAGAACCATATGAATATTAGTATGCAAACAAGACTAAATAGATACCCAAAGTATGTGATTTTGTGTCTACAATATGTTGTATTTATGAAGTCAAACAATAGAATAATTAAAAATTAAAAATAATGAAATCAATAAATATTTCTTACATTATGAATGTTGTTGTCCATAATCAACAGATTGTGGCACTTGTAATTTGGAAGGGGGTGGTGGCATCATAAGACTTTATTTTAATGAAAACAAGTTAAATACAATGATAAAATCCCAAAAGAAAGACTAATATAAATAAAATTCAAATAAATATTTATTCATACTAGAACTTGAAGGGAAAAGAGCTAGTGTGACCGAATCTCTTATTGCTCAAGTATATATGTAAAGTGTCTACAAGCACTAGACACCAACCATGTGTTTCGAGTTTCGGTGATGTGCCTGACAAGGTTGCACATTAGGAAAATGACATATGTTATTTTTAAGATTCAAATTATCATTAATTAATCTATAAAAAATATAATCAAAATTAAAATGAGTAATTATGGATTAATTAAAACTGGATTTAAGACTTTATGTTATCTTAGCTAGGCTTGTGGGATGATTCCATAGAGTTGCACATCCATTTTCTTCTAACTCTATTTAGTTGGTTGTTAGTGATATCCATATAGTCATCGGTAGTGGTGAGATCAATTGCAACATTGTCACAGAACCCTCGTGCCCATTGGGTTATGTGTGCGAACTACCACATTATGTCGAGCCATTGTTTCACTTGCTTTGAGTTGTTGAATTTTGAAAACAAATTATATATTTTTAATAATTTATTTAAAAATGATTTTGTTTATGAAAAGAATCAAAATAGAATTATTTTAAAACAAAATACTCACCAACTATTGGTCCAAAGGCATTGCATATTTATCCATATTCTCGTGCAGATAAGTTGGAATAGCTTTTGATTTGAGTCCGTGAAAACCCTCATAATAGAAAGAAAGAACAAAACAAGAAGAAGAAATAATTTCACTAGGATTCATAATGGATTTGTCAAGGTCAGAATGAATCCTTGTTGAAAGAAATGTACACCAATAAAATCAAACATCGGAAATGGTTTGGAGAAGGTAGTATAGTGCCCATAGAGGAAAGTTAGTGTATCTTCCATGTAATATGATACATGTCCTCAAAAACTCCACCATGGCCAGGATAAAGGGGTATTTGATTGATTGTGTGGTAATCCCTATTTTGGAGGGATTATTAACCTCATTCTCAACAAAAATATAGTAACAAGAATCTAAAAAAATATTTTTCTCATCTGGTAGAAAGGTTTTTGTGGATACATACATTTCATTTCGATAGGGTAGCCTTGTTATATGATGGATATCACATGTTATTCGATGAAAAATTGGTGGGATGGTAATGCAAATGTGAAAGATCCATCAAAATTATTATACATTTGCATTAAATTGTTTAAAAATTGTATTATGTCTCATACTGAGGCATGTAAATAAGTTTTTGTAACCTTAGTTATAAATCAAATCAGATTTCCTTTTAATTTGTGGGTCTTCTAGAAGTTGTATTAACTATGGATACAATAGTTTTCTATAAACATAGGACGGAGTGCTAATCAAATTTTTTCTCGATGCCATGATTGATTATTCTTGAATATTTACCTTTTGAAAAAAAGGTGTTGACAGATACCTATTTGGGTACCATGTACTTTTGACATGAAGAGCTAGTTGTGTCATATGTGTCTAATATTGTAAGTGTGCATGGATCTTAGAAAAATAGTTTGCAAGAGTGGAGGACGCTCTTAAAAACTCTAGTCTGGAGAAACTTGTAAGTGTAAATGGGAAAAAATGGATGGGGATAGGCAAGGGGGATTGTTAGATGAGGATGGGAACAGAGAGTCGGGTATGTCCAAGTAAAAGGGCATGCCACTAGTTAGAAAATGTCCCATGGAATCATGCGTCAACACACCAAATGATGTCCAGTAAAAGAAATGTATTACGGAGTGGAAACAACCATGAATATTGCTACGATAAGACATTTCTCCTTTCACTTGAAAATAAAAATGTGTTGTCGGATGACATCACAAAATGTGCAACTGACTAGTAATTGATAAATATTATCGGACGTCACATCAATTTTTTTTTTAGTCAAAAAACCCATATGTGTTACTACATGGTAACATGTATGTTTTACCAACCACTAATATATTTATGTTACCATACGATTACAAAGTTAAAAAACCCTTGGATTCACCATTGTCATGAAACCATCCTTTCTAAGATTCGCCACTAATTCGAATCGTTACCCATTCTATAATAAATTTTTAGAGGGGGTATTAAAATGAATCATGTTTTGGGGTGACTAAAGGAAATATCCTTGGACATATTATAAGGAAGGTACAAAAATTGATCCTAAAATAGTTGAAGCCATTCAATGGTTATCTCTTCCCACAAGAAATCCCAATGTGTATTCATTCTTTGGAAAGGTAAATTTATTGAGAAGGTTTGTTCTTAATTTTTCTAAGTTTACTAAATAAATTGTTAACATGATGAATCCTAAGGATTCCTTTAAGTGGAGAAAATAGGGCAACCAAAATTTTGAATCAATCAAAGGTTCTATTGCAAAGGAACCTACCTTGGTTCATCTGGACTTCAACAAAGAGTTTATTATTTACTACTATGATTCTAAACATACCATCTTGGTTGTCCTAGTTTAGGAGAATGATGAAAAGGTTCAATCACCTATTGCATTCATGAGTGCACCATTAAAATCACATGAACTCAACCATTCGTAGCATGTATATGCATTGGTTTAGTCTTTGAAAATTTTAGGGTTTTATATCTTGAACTTGCACACCATTATTATGGTTCCGAGCCCAACTATCAAGTCTATTCCAATGCAACAAGATCCTTGTATAAGAAGAGGTATTAGGGTTTCAAAGGTTCAAAAATATTAACCTAGTATTAGGCCATCCAAATTGCTATGAGGTAATAGTTTATGTGAACTTATTGCTAAGGAGGAGTGCGAAGGATGTTCTAAGTGTTATGGTTTCTTGACCAAATACCTCCCTCTTGTCCTCTTTTTGTGTACTACTAATCCATGGTATTCAAATATTACGTAGTTATCGACTTATAGTGATTATCACATAGGTATTGGTTACTGATAAGATACATACTCTCTGTCTGAAGGAAAAAAATTACATCATTTGGGAGAATGTGTTATACAAGAGAAGATTGGATGTCAAATTCTTAAGGTGAATTTAATGAGGAAAAATATGAACAACATTTGAAAGAAAAACATGATCAAACATGCAAAGGGAACTTCTCAACACTAGTAACCACATATAATATCTTGAGATGTGGATGTTAGTGGCCTACTCTTTTTAGGGATGCCTACAAATTGGTAAATAAATGTGAACCATGCCAATAAGTTTTAGGAAAGCCAATACTAGTTGCTTGTAGTCTTGTTTATTAACCAATTTTCAGTTGGGAGCATTGACACTTCATCCATAAAATGTTTGAATTCTCAACCAAAGCATACACAACTACCATGTACTTCATTGGTTACTCAACAAGATGTGGCTAGAGCATACATGATCATCATATTCATTACAAAACAATATGAAGGTAGATACAACATCATAACTTGGAAACACATATAATAAGGAAATCATTCAACATATAGATAATTAGTAAGAGTATTTGTATTCCCATAATCCCATACTCAAATTTAACAACCTTTTCTACCCATACACAATTATCCAACATAAACACTTTACATTAAATAAAAAGCATGATGATTACATCCATACACTGAACCATGTACGCATACATAATAGCTCTCATCCACTCACGCACTTCTCTACCTTATTTGTACTACTAATTACATGGAGTGCTACACCTATTTACGTGTGTTTTCCTAATAATATTTGTGTTAAACATAGTTTGCATGTTTTTTCAATTTTGCTTTATCTTGAGTTCAAGCTATAAATAGCTTAGCTTTAACATGCTTTAATTTCAATAATTAGATCACCTTCTTGCATGTTATTTTACCTCTTTTCTCACCAAAATTTCTGCATATCACACCATATTGCTTTATTTCCTATTTTTATCCATGCTTGAAAAATACTAACTCCTAAATATTTTGCATGCATATACACAATCCCTCATGTGTGTTATAAATATATTGTGACATTATTAATAAATTGTAATATTATTAATAATGAGTTAATACAACTCATATTAATAATATAGTTAATAGTTGTGTGTGAGTGAATTTGTTGAATAAACAACTCACGTAGCTATTTTGGTGTGTGAGATAATAAAGGGATGTGAGAGATATCCTAGGGATAAATTTGAGAGATTCATGGAGAGAGATATGAGGGATTGAAGATGAGTTTTGACTCCACCTTTGTAGGAGATCAAACTACTATAAATGTAAACTCTATCAATGTAATTGACATCCCGAATGAATTCTTCATTTTTATATTCATGTTATTTAGTGTTGTTTATTATAGTTCAGTTTTTATCGGTGGTATCGAGTAAATGAGATCCGAGATTGCAATTTGCGAGAACCATTTCTATTCACGTAGCATTTCCAGTGGTGAGATCTCATCAATTGATATTTTCCTACTACACGTGATGCCCATGTTGTTCAAATCTTTCCATGAGTCGTGAATCGTGATTTCTTCTACCAATGATTTTTTTCTTAGATCGTTTGGTGTTATTTCAATTCTACTGACCACTATCTACAAATTTGCATTTAGTATTTGATCGCCCTAATTTAGTTTCTCAAAATTGTGTGGAATAAATTTGATCTTGTATCAAGAAGCTTCCTAACACCTTTGTGTGGGCTCTATTGGGTGCTCACCTCCTGCCATGACTCTTGAGCACATATTATCTGCATCGGTGATTTTCAATACCATAATTATGAGATCGAGAGAAACTTTGTGATGTCATTATATTATGAAACCGTGGCGAGTACATGAGACTGTATTAGTCCTTACAGCTTGTTCTCATGCACCATCAACCTACCAATTCAATTCAGCTCTGGGTTATTATGTTGTGCATTCCCCTGAGAAAGTTCACTATCCATTGTGCATTCGACACAATTAGTTGTGGTCTATCAAACATCAACAAATCCATTGTAGCATGTGAAGATTTGTCCCTTTCTAACATGCAAGATCGATCCATCTACCAAACACTTATTCCACCTTGGCTTCACTTTCAACGTGATAAGATGCTCTCATGGCCAACATCGAATTTAAATATGCCATTACATGTTATTAAAATATCATTTCATTAAGTTAATAATGTAATGTTGTTTTAGTCTTTGTGTAGCTCAAAAAGTAATATTTTACTTAGCTTGTCATTAGAATTATATTAAAGTCTTTATTTCCTTTGTGTATAGGAAATTTACGGTCTGATTTTATTTTTTGTTTAATAAAGTTTCGAGTCTTTGTTATTATATGTATTTCCTTGAAGTCAAAGTCTCATAATAAATGTCATTTAAAATCAAGAGTCATTAGAATATTTTTATGTCTAGTTAAAGTCATTGTAATGATTATCGATAGAGTCAAACAAAATTCATTTGTCTGTGTCATTAAATTTAGTAGTCTTATGAATGTCAAAAATAAAATGAGTCAAGAGTCTAGAGTATTTTTATGTTGAGTCCTTCAATTGTCAATTAGTGTGTAGAGTCATTATCTAAAGTCAAAGAGTCAAATATTGTAAAAAAATTCCTCACGGACGCATTTTCGGTGTTACTCGACGTCCAATTTTTGGGAGAATAAGATGAATAATATTGTAGTTCTAATGATATTTTTGATGATTTCAAAGAAGGAAAATATGTCTTGGCCAGGACTCCACCGCTCGACCTGCCTTGTATCACGACGAGTGCGCCCACGACACTATCCCGGGACCCTCTGAGGAACGCGCCCTTGACTCCACTGGGGTTGCCGCCCTGGACCCTCGCTTTGGAATTTCAGAATGAAAGCAAAGATTTTTGGGGAAGATGCATTGAAAAAAAGGTGGTGCGAATTTGAGCTTCAACATCAATTTCTGAAAAGCAACATGATTTATTGGAGGCGAAGGAAATGGAGGCTTGAGGTCAATCAAAACTGTCTTCATCACCAACGTGGGGACATGCGAAGTTATGGTGGCGGCATGTGTGTATGTGTGTTTTAATTCAGATTTATAGTTTATTTCAGTTGTGTGCGGTATGATTTTAGAGTTCTTGTTTAAATAAGTGAAATGTTCACAATAGGGAGTGAATGTTACATATATATTGTGACATTATTAATAAATTGTAATATTATTTATAATGAGTTAATACAACTCATATTAATAATATAGTGAATAGTTGTGTGAGTGAAGTTGTTGAATAAACAACTCACGTAACTATTTTAGTGTGTGAGATAATAAAGGGATGTGAGAGATATCCTAGGGATAAATTTGAGATATTCATGGAGAGAGATATGAGGGATTGAAGATGAGTGTTGACTCCACCTTTGTAGGAGATCAAACTACTATAAATGTGAACTCTATCAATGTAATTGACATCTCGAATGAGTTCTTCATTTTTATATTCATGTTATTCGGTGTTGTTTATTATAGTTTAGTTTTTATCAATGTGATGACCTCTTTTTGTGTTACACACATATTCACGCATTGACCTATTTCCTTCCTCTGTGGGAATGTTACTATGCGTTGATCAATAGTGACTCCTATTTGTGCATGTACCTCCATGTGTTCCTTATACTCTTTGAATAACTCTGTAATATTTATGTGTGTCTTCCTATTCGTTATCCCCGTGCATGACTAATTCTTAGCCATTTCTTCACTCCAACATTACCCCACACTAGGAGTATTGTTTGTCCTCGCAACATGAATAAAATAATACTCTTCCAAAAATGAATAAAGAGTGATGAAATAATCCAAAGAATAAAGAATGAGGGCCTTCACCCAAGTAATCAATCAAATAATATGCATGTGTGTTCAAAAATTAGGCTTAGGTGATTGGAGAAGCTCTAGAAACTACTTATTTAATATACTTTCTAACTCCTTCCAACCTGTAAGCTCCTTAGCCTCCTTATTTGGAACCACTTCAAAATACATGTCACTTGCTTAAGGGATATCCCGTCACATTTTTCCTTCAATTTTTTACTACCACATCCAGTTCTATGGTCACTCACTCCAAAGCATCCATTTTGTGCATGACCATGGGGTGGATCTCCTTGATCATTTCCTCAAGTGTGTCCTTGAGGATTTGATCATCTCTCTCTTCATGTGCCATTAGCGGTTTGTGTTCATCCTTGTACTTTCCATCCTTGAGCTTGGGCCTTAGATATGTGTAAACTTTGAAGACATGCTTACCCACTATAACCGTGGTGGGTCTCAGATTCCACCATTTCCACATACACTAACCTTTGTGGGTACAAATAAATCCGGAACAAGGTTTATTAGTCTGAATCAAACCTATCTTCATTTAATGTCATCTTGTGTGCATCCTTTATCCTATTCTGCAAGACTGAAAATAATTTTCCATGAAAGTAAAAGAAACTTTACATCAAGGATCCATTTCCCCATTTCCAAGTAAGAATCTCCCAAGGTAGTAATGTTTTGCACCAAAAATATTCCTATTTTATAACAAAGGTGGAAGATCCTTTGAGTACGTGCCACTCATTCTCAAACGCTTCACAAATTAGTATGTACAAATTCTCCACACACGTCTTATATGGACTTGTTATATCTCCATCACAACTTAACTCTACAAACCTCTGCGTGGGAGAATTTTTCTCTAATGGATAGATCCACATCTTATCCAATGGGCCATCAATACTACAATCTCCCAAAACACAATCAAGATAATTATAGTGTCCTAAGTTATATTATCTCCCTATATCAGCATTGGGCCTTATCCTCCTTAACAATGCCTTCAACAATATATAGGGAAATGTTTTATGGTGTCTTTTAGCCATTTTTGGCAACATGCAAGAACATTCACTTTTATCCGAAGTTGGTGGACAATTCCGTGGACATAAAAACCCGAAATAAAGGTACCGCGATCGCGGTTTTAAAACCGATGGCGGTCCTAAAACCGCGATCGCGGTTATTGAATTCTAGGTTCGGTAATTGCGAACCTAGTTTTCGCGATCGCGGTTTATAACCGCATGGTGTTATAAACGCGATCGCGGAACTCGAGACAAAATTTACTTGATCCGCATGACTCGTTATTTTCCTAATTTTCAATTCAAACCGCGACTTTTCCTAAGCGTTTTCACTCGCACTTTCAATACTATCTCAAAATTGCTCATCGGACTTACGGATAGCGATAGATTCAACCATGCCGCCGAGGCGAGGAGGTAAGTCCCGATTGTAATCATTTTTGCATTTTAGGTTGTTGTTTTTTTTTTGCATTTTAGGTTTTTGGCATTTTCATGGGTTTTGTGAATTGTTTGTTTATGTATACAATTTTATTGTTTTATCGGTTAGTCGGCAAGCTCGGGCTCGTGCAAGCCGTCAAAACATTCCTCAAAACCCACCGAACATTCCTCAAAACCCTCAGAACATTCCTCAAAACCCTCCTCCAAACATAGATCCGCCCCTGTGGCTCCTTACATCCCCCCAGGCCAACGAGAGCGCTTGAGATAATATCATTGGAAGAATCCAAGAAAATAAAATTGTCATTGAGAACCTAATTCAAACTATAAGACAAAACCATGCTACAAATCCATCCCGCATGACTTTAGCTTGATACATTGCAAACATTGATTGGCGAAGTCGAGTCTATGACCAACCAAATACATAGATGGAACACCTTTAGAAGTATTTGTAGGCGGTGGTATGCGGATAAACTATCTCATGCGGCCGTCAAAGACAAAAAAATTGGAAAAGACCTAATTTGTGCATTATTTACCGACCCTAGAACCGATGCCCCCCTGCGATTACTTGCAAGCGGTTCCCAATCCATTGGTGCCATGATGATAGAATCAAAAACAATTTTTGGGACCGATGGTGGATGGTTTTGATTATCCACCATGCAACAACAATGAGGTTCCTCTTTATTTTTGAAGAAATTATATTGTGAGTTTGTGCTCATAGGGTCCCGAATTATTTTGACTTTTCGAGACTTTTTTTGGTCGAGGAGGTGGCTCTGCGCAGGAGCGAAGGACACTGAGTGCACGCGTAGGTCGCCTAGGATCCCCCATGCCCCAAAACCCCATTGCCTTGATTATCCCTCCTACGGTGAAGGAGGTTGTGGAGATTGATACATTGCATGCATTGAGGAGCTCACGACACTCTCACCCGGCCATAGCACCCAGTTGCATCCGGTGATGTTGGTGGAGGTGCGGTTCTAGTGCACCACACCACTTTGTGGATCATGTGGTGCCGTATGCCTTTATGAGCGAGACATCATTTGCTGGTTCACGAGGATTTTTTTCTATAGATGAGATCTTTGGGAATGTTTTGGGCTGGAGCCCTTGATATTGGTCTTTCACAGGTAAATTTTAAATAAATTTAAATAATATATATATGTACAATAGTTTAATTCACATGTTTGAGATATTAATATATATATGATTGTACTTCATGTACATACATGTAAAAAACTAATTTTTTATTTTATTTTAAATAGCAAGAGCCGGTGAAGGAAACATCCGGTGTTGACATGCTAGCTACTGCGGTTGGGCGTGTTTCAAACGTAAGTTTCAAGTTGTACAAACTTACATTTTTAATAAATCATTTAATTGCACTAGATTATTATTATAATTTGTTTCACGTGTATGTTGCACATGTATTAATATTTTTCTCTTTTATACACAGGAGCCTGGCGGGTCATCATCTGCTCAGGGAACTGAAGCTACTGGCATGCCTCCCGTGAGTTTTACGCAGGTTAGTTACAAATCTCTTTAATGAATGATAAGAGTGATGAAGAAATGTAAAAAAGGTTAAATCCTCTCGTACCCTTTATCTAAAAAAATCTATGCGTCCTTTCCATATGATTATAAGTTTTATATGGATTGGTGTACTGAGATTTAAGAATTTACAACATCATTGTACCCTTAATAGACAGCTCCTCCAATTTATGACAACTCCTGCGAACCCTAACTCCACCACTCATATGAACCCTAATAGATTTGGAGGCGGCGGACATATATATGTGCACACGTAGGGTTGTGTGAAATTACGTGATGGAGGTGTCCTTTCATTTTAGAAACTACATCCCCCTCTGCAGAACATGTAGACCCCTAAGGGTTTGTTTCTAGAAATATTCTTGGGCACTGGGTGTGGGGCTTCAGTTGCTCAAACTGCAGGTGATGGAGCCATTGTTGGGGTTGGATCTGACACTACTGGCACCAATGTTGCCAAGAACTTGCAAGGAGGAATGGAAAATCCTGTTATCTTTGTTGGGGACACTAATAACCCATTGGGAGGTTGAGTGAATCCTAACATCTTTGTTAGGGGTGCAAACACTAGGGTTTTCTCCCTTGTTGATAGCTTGGAAACTCTGCTACAACTAAAGCTTTAGTCAATCACTCATTTAATGAGGTTTTGTAAAAGAAGACATAGATCAAAACCATGAGGCCTCTTAAGAGAAACCCAAGTGTAACCTTTGGCGATGAAGTCCTCGAAATATATTCATTTTACCAAGATCATGCCTTGATACGTAGATTCACTCATCTTTAGCCTAGCCTCCTATCCTCCATGATTAGATCTCGAGGTGGTTCCGCTTCTAGCGGGTAAGTTAGACCTCTACCCCTATCTTAAGGGAATTTTTATTATTTTTTCCCCTCTATAGGTGTGAGGACAAAATTTCTAAACAACTTTGGGTTTTCCAACAAAGGTACCTTATCTTAAAACCATGGTTCACATCATTCAACCCTCTCACTGAATCTTTATCACACAAACCAATCTAGATCAAATTACCCCACTTACCCCTATAATTTTAGGACCATAGTTGTCTGATATCCATAGGAAATACCTTGGGAAACATCGTTAACGTCGAATCCCAAACCTATGATTTCACACATACAATGTATATGCAAGAATCCTAGTTGAGATTGATACTTCAAAGAATCTTCCAACCCACCTTAATCTTAAAGTGCAAAATCAAACTTGCACTCATCCTCTGGACTATAAGGGCCTACAGGTTTCAGATGTAGGAGATGTATTTTTTTGGGGCATTCTGCTCCTGATTGTGAGATGGTAAAACATTAAAAAAGAGAATAATAATTGGTGGATAAATGCCCTCCCTAAACATATCGTATTTAAATCTAAGTAAATCCCTAATTCAAACACTAAGGAGGAAGACATGGTCAAATCTTTCCTAGCAACCCCTTTGAGAGAGATCACAGATCATGTAAACAAGGGGTTATCCGTGGGTGAAACATAGAGGACCGGAAACACTAAATCAAAACCGCATGTAGCGGCAAAGGAGAATGTTCCTCCTCATTCTCCTTGTTCAAGCAACACATATCAGTCGATCACTGATTTTGAAGTTGTTATTCTGTACAAAAAGCTCCCAATGTGACGATGTCTCACTCTATATCCACTTAAGCTTCTACTAGATACTTGAGTATTCTCCATCCCAACCTTTGGACACAAATACATATGAAGATAGATGGCCTCCGTGCTAACATTTATAGATCCTATGTATTTAGCCTAAATAGAAGATAAAATTTAATAATGTATTTTTATTCTTTCTTGAGTAACTAAATATTGATTTGTACATGTTTTTTGTATAGCTCTTAAGTAGATTTTAATAAATTGATTTGTACATGTTTTTTGTATAGCTTATGACTGCTATAGAGACTCCTCCACATATGCAGACTGTGGAGGCTGCTGTAGATACCGCCATAGCATCTGCAAATCCACTAACCGAGGTACACAATTTTTTAAATTTGTTAAATTTTGGAGGTTCATTATTTCTTATTAAACTTAAATCTACAATATCAAATTTTGTAGGTATATATATGAGTGTGAAATATTTAATTTGAAAATTAATTATTTGTATGTAGCTTACCCCTCGTGAGTCTATTGTTGTCCCTGCGAAGCGTCAACAACAAATCGATAGGGATCATGACATTGCGGTAAGATTGCACATGCATTTTAACTAAATTGTACAAGTTTCTAAATTTTGAAGGTATTTTAAAATTTTGGGTGTTAAAAACTTGTTGTTTATGAATGTGCAGGTTAGGTTGCAGGCATGCTTGGAGACACCTAGGACCACACGGATGAAATCCGTAGTGGCATCTCCCTCCACTACATCCCCAGGTCGTGGACGTGCTACTTCTAGCAGGGCGAAGAGAGGGAAGATGTTTCATGAGTAGATTTATAGTCCACTTGGATGCCACATATATGTGGTCATGAGTACATCTATTCACAGTCCATTGTATATATATCTAGCCTTTTGCGACCGCATGTGGTCCCATATGTACATTATGGCACGTGCTTAGTTCGAGATCTGTATACATACATTATGAACTTATACATGTACATATATATTTTCAGAGACGTGCGCGTCTGGAGCACACTTTATTTGATTCTTATATATATATATATATATATATATATATATATTTATATATATATATATATATATATATATATATATATATATATATATCCATGTGTGTTGGTTAAATAAGGCTATAAATTTGGTTATTTTGGTATTATTGCTAACTCTGAGAAAGTGGGTTTTGATCTTTGTTCGGTGGATTTAGTGTATTACTTCTAGTTATGGATTTAGTGGAGAAAGTAATGAAATGGCGGACTTAGAATTTGGGAGTGAGAAAGATGGATATTTTTTGTAGGTTGATTACTTTTTATTTTTCTCATTATTTTTCTCTAGTTTTTATTTTGTTTAAATAAGTTAATTTTTGGAAAACTCAAAACTATACTTAGCCATTTAAAACTTTAAACTAATCGGAATAAGTTGTATTCTTAAATTATGTATCTTCTACCTTGATGATGATGTGGATCTGTGTAATTTGTCTTCTTGAATACATGTAGATTATGATTCTATATGCACACTTTGTCATCTTCTAAGTAGTTTTGAGTTTCTTGACTATTATGAATAAGAGGTTTTCTTAATGATTTTATTTCATTTAAGAACTATGGTTCTCCTCTTTAGTGTTTTTCTAACTTGTATTTTGCATCTTACTCATTTAACCATGATTATCATACAAGTCTTTGCATATGATACACTCTTTGTATAGAAATTTTCCTTACATTTAATAAATTATAACCTTATGGATGCAATGTATTTTATTCTATTGAAGTTTGTTTATGTTCTTTCTACTTTTTCAAAGCTTATTCTATCTCCTTCTTGCAATATTTTGCAAATTTTTAGACTTAATCATATTGAAATATCACTGGAAAACTTTTCTTATAAATTTTTTAATCTTTGAAGCTTGACAAGTTCTTAGAGCTAAAATTTTAAACATATGCTTTCAATTTTATTTCATTAGTCTTGACAGATATCTTAGTTTGTACTTTGATCATTTAGCTTTGATTATAAGTTGGAATGTCGCCCCTTTTAATACAATCTACTTCCTTTGCAATCTATAATGGATGATGGACCTTATTGTACTCTATTTTTATTCTTACGTAATTATTTCCTTAAATGTGACAATTTATATGAGTCATTTGTAAATTGTATCTTAAAGAAGTAGTACCTGTAGCTCATCCTAGTTTTCTTGATTTCTTACTTTTGATTCCTGAAACTATCTCATTTGATAAAATATGACATTAGATCATCCTTTGAGCTTGTAAATTGTATTGTTATCAATATGATATAACTTTAGTGCAGGCTACTTCGTTCGGGCATCAAACTGAGCGGTGCTCAATGTGGCTCAAACCGATCGATACTCGTGCTTTAAGCCTCTCCTATTATTGTTCATTAAATGTGTTCGTCTATCAACATAGGAAGTATTCGTCCGGGAGCATAGGAAGTATTCGTCGGGAGACCAAAATATCGTAGAAATTGCGATTTCGAGGTGACTACTCGGACTCACGTGGCACCTAGAGAGGCGTCGTCGATCCAACACCTCGGCATACGGACCCTCTACTAGATAGCCTCTCTCAGCCTCTCTCATTTTTTCCTTCTCATTTGGTGCTCTCGCTGTCCTAATGTTTTGCAGCGCTTGCGCGAAATAGTGCGGTTGGAGCCGGTGTAAGGTTGCCATGTTTGTATTTTGCAAGCGGTGGGCGTGGCACCGAACCTAGAGGCACCGCTAAGCGCATGGCACGTCCGGGTGGCAGGTGAGCAGCTAGAGGAGGCGGTGTTTCGGTGCTTGAAAGGTCGTTGATTAGGGCTACTTCGTTCGGGCTTAGTCCCTTAAGAGCCACGAGACCAAAATATCGTTGAAATTCGTCGGGTGACTACTCGGACTCAGTGGCACCTAGAGAGGCCTCGTCGATCCGACACCTCGGCATACGGACCCTCTACAATAGCCTCTCTCATTTTTTTCCTTCTCATTTCGGTGCTCTCTAATTAGTGTCCTAATGTTTTGCGAAAGCACGCGCGAAATAGTGCGCGAAATGTCGTTGATTGGAGCCAGTGTAAGGTTGACCATCGTTGAAATTTGTATTTTGCAAGCGGTGGGCTCGTGGCACCCGGAACACGGACCCTCTTGAAGCGCGGCATTTTTTCCTTCTCATTTCGGTGTCTCCATTTGGTGGCAGGTGAAGGCAGCTAGAGGAGGTGGTGTTTCGGTGCGCGAAAGAATTCGTTGATTCCGCGAAAAAGTCGTTGGCCGTTCGGGCTTAGTCCTTAAGAGCCACGAGACCAAAATATCGTTGAAATTCGTCGGGTGACTACTCGGACTCGTGGCACCTAGAGAGGCCTCGTCGATCGACACCTCGGCATACGGACCCTCTACAATAGCCTCTCTCATTTTTTCCTTCTCTTCTCATTTCGGTGCTCTGTAAGGTTGTCCTAATGTTTGCAGAAATAGCAGGTGCGGCGCTGGAGCCAGTGTAAGGTTGTGAAACGAGCAAAATATCGTTGTATCGGGTTTGCAAAGCGGTGGGCCGTGGCACCGAACCCCTGATAGCCTCTCCGGCACGTCGGGTGGCCTAATGGTGAACACTAGAGGAGGCGGTGTGTATTTTTCAAGCGGTGCACTGCCGAACACTTCTGCAAAAAGGTGTGAACGCGTTGATTCGGTGCGCGGGCTACTTCGTTCGGGCTTAGTCCCTTAAGAGCCACGAGACCAAAATATCGTTGAAATTCGTCGGGTGACTACTCGGACTCCAGTGGCACCTAGAGAGGCCTCGTCGATCCGACACCTCGGCATACGGACCCTCTACTGATAGCCTCTCTCATTTTTTTCCTTCTCATTTCGGTGCTCTCGCTGTCCTAATGTTTGCAAAGCGCGAAATAGTGCGGTTGGAGCAGTGTAAGGTTGCCAAAGCGGCTTTGTATTTTGCAAGCGGTGGGCCGTGGCACCGAACCGCCTGCTGTGCGCGGCACGTCCGGGTGGCGGTGAAGCGCTAGAGGAGGCGGTGTTTCGGTGCGCGAAAAGGTGCGTTGATTAGGGCTACTTCGTTCGGGCTTAGTCCCTTAAGAGCCACGAGACCAAAATATCGTTGAAATTCGTCGGGTGACGTTGAAATTCGTCGGGTGACTACTACTCGGACTCGTGGCACCTAGAGAGGCCTCGTCGATCCGACACCTCGGCATACGGACCCTCTCTGATAGCCTCTCTCATTTTTTCCTTCTCATTTCGGTGCTCTCGCTTTGTCCTAATGTTTTTGTTGGAGCGCGAAATAGTGCGATTGGAGCAGTGTAAGGTTTGACAGCTGCCGTTGTATTTTGCAAGCGGTGGGCGTGGCACCCGAAGATCACGACACCTGCGCTCGGCACGTCCTAATGGGTGGCAGGTGAAGCGCTAGAGGAGGTGGTGTTTCGGTGCGTGAAAGGGTCGTTTGATTCGGGCTACTTCGCCGTTCGGGCTTAGTCCCTTAAGAGCCACGAGACCAAAATATCGTTGAAATTCGTCGGGTGACTACTCGGACTCGTGGCACCTAGAGGCCTCGTCGATCCGACACCTCGGCATACGGAACCCTCTCAATAGCCTCTCTCATTTTTTCCTTCTCATTTGGTGCTCTCATTGTCCTAATGTTTTGAAAATTGCTTGTGAAATGTGCGATTGGAGCGAGTGTAAGGTTGCCAAAGCGCTGTATTTTGCGAGGTAAAGCGTGTGGGCGTGGCACCCGAAACGCTGCCTTGGCAAACGCGTCCGGGTGGCGGTGAAGAGAGGCGCTAGAGGAGGCGGTGTTTCGGTGCGCGAAAGGTCGTTGATTAGGGCTACTTCGTTCGGGCTTAGTCCCTTAAGAGCCCCGAGACCAAAATATCGTTCAAATTCGTCGGGTGACTACTCGGACTCAAGTGGCACCTAGAGAGGCCTCGTCACGATCCGACACCTCGGCATACGAACCCTCTCTGATAGTGCCTCTCCCATTTTTTTCCTTCTCATTGGAGCCGGTTTAAGGCGAAATAGTCGGTTGGAGCAGTGTAAGGTTGCTACAAGCACTGTATTTTGCAAAACACGCGGTGGTGAAACGTGGCACCGCGAAACGTTGTGGCTACGTCCCTTAAGAGCCACGAGACCAAAATATCGTTCAAATTCGACGGGTGACTACTCGGACTCAAGTGGCACCTAG
The DNA here is from genome assembly GCA_018340775.1 of Taxus wallichiana var. yunnanensis. NCBI lineage: Eukaryota > Viridiplantae > Streptophyta > Pinopsida > Cupressales > Taxaceae > Taxus > Taxus wallichiana. The sequence continues at coordinate 320,675,706 of CM031241.1, read as the reverse complement.
AGAGTCGTTTTCAAAATTTACAACTTTTTAAAATTTACAACTTTTTCAAAATTTACAACATTTTCAAAATTTACAACTTTTTCAAAAAAAATTTTGACATTTTTTTCAAAATTTACAACATTTTCAAAATTTACAACATTTTCAAAATTTACAAACTTGACTTTTCAAAATTTACAAATTTTTCAAACAATGTTCAAGCTTCTCTTAGCTTCGAGAATTTAAAATTCTCTACTAACGATACTGACCACGTGAAGGTGGAAGCTTTTATGGCACCACTAACCTAAACATAAAATTGTTAGTCAAAGAAATTTAAGTTTCAAATCAAAACCATATACTAGATCTTTAAACTAAAAAAAATATATATATATATACGCTATATAAATTGAAACTTGAAATTAAATATATACCAGACATGTGAGCATTGTAAATTCATTCCAATGAACCATCGGGATCGGATCTACTACGAATAGCGAGACAAGATTGCTTCATGATCGACTCTCGAACCTTCGAAGAATCTTGTTATTAGGTCTTCCTCGATATCTATACAACTGAATATTTGTCGCTAGAACTAGATGTGAATATAAGAGTATTTTCTGTGTGTCTCAAAGTCTTCAAACACCCAAACGAGAGGAGTTTTTAATGGATACCGTCGAAGCCAAGTTCGATGAACTACCACTTGACCACCTGTAGGATACTCAATCTCTTCGCCATCTATAATAGGAGAAGTCAACTTCTTTCTTTCCTCGATCTGCGACATAAGAAATAGTCTGTTCCTTCTTCATTGTCTTACATCGCATAATTCTGTGCAAACACATGTCCTACAAAAAAATAACCAAGGTTGAAAAACTCAAATTTAAATTACATATTAAAATTTCAATGGACATAACTCAATACAAAAATTAAATAAATAACTGGATAAATACCTTGTCGCACCAAAATTGAAATTTCGTCAAAGTCCTTGGATGTTGTAACTTCATCTGCAGAAACAAGTTGTAGTGCTTGTGGAGGTTGATAACTAGGAAGCGGAGTTAGAGGCCTCAAATCCATCCTTCCACCCATTCTTGTGAATCACACTCAGCGGTGACAAATTCGATACAAGATGCACAAAAACATGTCAACTTTCTTGTCCATATGGCCCACAGTAGCGTCGAGCTACAAAATGAGTGCATATCACTTGGACCCGGTGAGTGTCATACAATCCTCGTAGTTAGCAATATGTTTTCCTCTATCGACCAAAAATATCTGCAAAGCTGTGGAATTTTCTTGAGAACCTCGGGTCATGTTGTCGGTACACCATTCCACTATGCTCTTTGCATCTTTTAATTTAGCACCATCTTTGTACTTGACTCTTCTCTTGCGAGAGCTCTTTTCACACATGCCCCCTGCACCGTCATGCTCTCCTTTTCCATGTCGGCCTCGGTGAAACTCCAAATATTTGCACACCCATCTTGACATGCATTACTGCTCATCGATAAAACATTCGTGCATTCTTAAGCCCTGAGGCGTGCAATTATCGACCATATATAATGTTGTTTGAAGTGGATGTCCCTATCGGACAAGTTTCCATAAAATAGCTGGAAACACCCTTGCACAAATTCGGTAGAATGAGTACGATCATCAACGATATAAAAGTGGTACTCTCTTAAAATTTTCGATCATTCTCTGTCTTTGTCGGAGAATGTAGAAATCTTATATGCACAAAAATGGCAACTTGTCTTGAGTTGTAATATTGCGATTGAACCTCCATTTGTGGTTGCGATGTGTAATTCTCTGCAAAATCGACCCTTTGAAACAATAGTACCAATAGGAAATGTGTCTTTGCATAGCTGGAATTGTTCATCCAACCATCGAGCTCTATGTGTATGCCTCGCATACTCATAAACAAGTTCATCCTTAAATTTTCTCATAAATTGAAAAATGGGCATTTGTTCTGTAACTAGCTCACACCGTTTCGATTCTTTTCCATCTTTCAATTTGGTATGCAACTGATTTATATTTATCAAATTCAACTAAATTATGTCCTATTGTACCTTCCATTTGCTCATGGATGCTGACTTTCCAATTTAGGTAATCCGCGCATGTACTCTGACTTTCATCTAAACAATCACGACTATAAAAAAATTGTCAACTTCTTTTTCACAAAATATAGTAGGAATGAAATCCCTAGAAGATATTGGTGGAACTTGAACACCACATTCAGATAACATAGTTTCAGAATGAAAAATGGAACGAATACGTAAAAATTTAGCATAATGCATTGCAAATTCAACATGTTGCCTACAACAACAAGTGGTGCGAGCATGGTTGATTTTCACATAGAATGGTTTCAACATTTCAAAAAAACGTTGACTAATTTTAATTTCAGATTCTCTTGTTGAACTTACGAAAAATTGAGTTTGAGTCATATCTAAGAAATGCTTTGGATGTGGTTCACGATTAGTAGAACCAACTCTCCGATTTTATAACATCTCTTGTATTAGGTGAAACTCTAGTGTTATCATGCCAAAATTTAATAACAACTTCTCTTATAGCATCAGAATTATTTTTGTCCTTACGCGGTGCTCTAGCGAGAAAATGCCCAAAAATCGACATTATTGAGTGGTGAAGGATATTACGTCTTTCAATTGCTTTCATTAGAGTTTTCGATTAACTTGCAACATTCGACTTGTTTGCGTAATCAAGCGTTGTTTTTTATTGATTCACTTACAACACTAGTAGCAAGTACACGCGCACAATATTACTATCCCTAGTGCGTCTCTTTACACCAACGAGTGTGATATGCATCATGAAGGTTTTCAACAATTGTAGAGGTTTGACCACGTATGTTAGATGTTGTCAATCCTAAGGTGTTTAATGTAGGTCTCATTTTAATCAATTTCATCAAACTAACCAACAAGCCCGACATCTTTGGGAATCATTTAAAATTTCAAAATGATTATCCCAAATTTCACTAGCTTTTCTTCTGATTTGTCGTTCAGAAAGTTTGTCGGACATTGGTTTCAAAATGTTTTCATCAATTTCAATCAAAAAATTAGGTTTCTTATGTAAAATCCTAGGAGGTGTTTTTGTCAAATTTTGTTTGTCTACTGGTTTCAACATGAATTTCCTTATTCACATTTTCATTGTCTCCTTGATTTCAACATTTGCTACATCATGAGTATTTAATTCTTCTTCAACATTGACAGTAAAAACTTCTTCATCACGAGTATTCAATTCAACTTCAACATTGACAGTAGAAACATTACCTAGTTCTTCATTGCTTACAGTAGTTGGGATTGAAGATGAACCTCTTCTAGATTCACGAAGTTTCCGCATCCGCTCAGCATTTTCAATTTTGTTGGCCTCTAATTCGTTTGGTGTTTTTTTACTTAATGACTTCCTTTTTTGACTTCGTTTTTTGTCTCCCATGATGTTTTGCTTTCGGTGATAAAAAACGTGGAAAAAACAGAATTTGTGATAATTAAATGCGGTAAGGTCGAAGTAAAAATCACATGGTAATTCGGACGTTGGAATGTGTGTAAATATGGTTTATAAACCGCGAGCGCGCTTTATAAACGCATGGCGCGCTTTATAAACGCGGCGCGCTTTTAATAAACCTTTATAAACCGCGTTCGCGGTAGTTTTACAAAAAAACCGCGATCGCGGAGCTATTTGCCGAACCTTAGCCTCGGAAAATCTTTGTTTTTCCCCAACCAAAGCTATGGAAGGTCATTATGAAGTGCAAAAGATCAAAAAACCTCAAATCTGCTCTTCCAAAGACTTGAACCATGCTAAAAAACTGAAAACATTTCACAAAAATGGTGCCATCACGTAGGGTAGACTCTTAGCTTTGTAAAAATATTGTTTTTAAAGTGAATAGAATAAGATAAATATCATTTTATAATTTATTACTAACAATAGGTCCTTAAGACATTTTTTCCCGTGAATGTTCATGTCTACGTTTAAGACTGTAACTTTTGTTTCGCTTATCAAAATATGATAAAAATTATACCATCCCAAGCGTGGACAAATTCTATGCACCTTAAAAAAAAAAAAAATTGATTTCGATATTTTTTGATATAGTTATGGCGGGCAAACGGAAAGCGCTCCATTTTCTAAATATTTTCAGACCACTTTCACGGAAAAAATCATAAAAAAAAAAATATTGCTAAAAAAAATACAAAATAAAATCCATCCCAAGATAGACAACTACATCTAACTTTTCACCAAAGGAAAAAAAAAAATAACAAGATTTGGTCATCCAAAATGCGGGCAAACGGACTCTGATCTTATAAGTTTTTTCGAAAAAAAAAAAAGTAAGTCATATAATTTTAAGTGTTTAATATAGCTAAACTTGTCCGTTTTTACAAAAATTAGTATTTTAGAAACTAGATTCGAATGCTACGATTCATATTTATATAACTTTTTCTAATTTAGAGTGCATGTATAGCTAATAATCCCTACAAGTTGAGATTTCTTTTTTTTGCAATATAGACGTCCACGGATGACCCTATATTTGTCCATTTAGTAGTTGATTTTTTCTATGTGGCCTCTAGTGCCACATCATCCTCCAAAGTCAATTCCTAATATCAGCTTCTCTATCATGTAGTCCAGTCACCTTTCAATAAATTATGGACTTATGCACATTATTATACCTACAAAGTAGAATAAGTCCTTGTGAACCCTAGAAATTATCCACTGATAAAGGTGCTCAAGCTTCTGAAATATGGAAACTTGTATAATTACAAAACCCATGCACTCTCAGAGTTATTCTTAACCTTGTCATCGAGGATGAGTTACCCTTCCATTTTCCTTTGGCTTAGTTCCTTCATGAAATCATTCCTTATGTCTCGCTTCATGGGATTTCATCATGTGGTTGTAATTTCTTATCTTGCATTTGGTCAATTACTGCGAAACCCATGGCTACCCTACTACCACTTTTGGTAGGTATTGGATTTCAAAAAACCAATATTTGGGCACATCATCAGCAACATTATTGTTCTTTTTTTTGTTCGTAGGTGACTTGTTGATTAGAGGAGATATATTTTGTGCCATTTTTTCTATCAACATATTTATAAAAATTTCCCTAGGTGCTGAAACTTAATCACTTACTTGTTCAACTATGAACAATACATTCCCTAGTTGTCCATACTTCTACACCTACTTACTCAAATTGTGAAATTATTATGGTGTTTTTATTCTATACTTCTCAACCTTCATGCTTTCTTAAACCATTTCTATTGTCTTCTTCGACTTCATGCCCTAGCTTCAACCTCAAAGTCTCATGCCCTAGATTTATGAATTTAAACTATATATAAACCCTACTCTACGTCATCTCCTATGAACCCTAGATTTTTCATGCTTCCACACATTTTCCATAGCTTCCACTTTGAAAGAGTTCTCTAAACACAAGGTCGTGTAATTTTACTCACCTATAGTTCATGTGTTTGGAGCTTCCGAATCTTCATTATTCACACTTCACTCTTTTATATTCACACTTAGTTGTAATACTCTTCAATCACACAAGTTCTTAAAGGCAAGGTAAGATTGACTTCACTCACGCACTATTTATAGTTTTACCAATATTACCTGCATTAATTGCTCCTCACCTACCACTAATTTCTACTTTAAATTCACATTTTGTGTTTTTCTCTCACTTTTCTTCTCGATGTGGAAATCATAATCTTTAGCACAACTACTTCCATGTTGTGGATCCTTTCACATGCATCTCCCCGCATCACACACATCCTTCCGCTGCACCACTTTCCAAGTAGTCTATCTTGTTGTTTCCTCCCTCACATTACACTATGCAAATCTTTATTCACATGGTTTCCAATATGTTTAAATTTATTCAAGAACCAACATCGTTTAGTACCTTCACACCATATCTAGACATTCCATACACCAATATATGTTTCCATCAAGCATCATTATTTCACACTGTTGTCTACACAATTAACAACTTCCTAAGAAGTATTCAATGTCACATTTTCTCTCATATGCACTTATATATTCTTCACCCCACTAAAAGTATACATGATCATTTGTGCATTAGTATAACATAGAGTAATTAACTCGTATGTGAACATACTTATTACATAAAAAAACAAAAATAAAACAAAAAGGGAAATCTAATATAAATGGAAATATTGCCTTATTACAATCAAAAAAAAAGCTTATTTATAGTATGGCTTCATCCTACTCCCATTAAAGTATCAGGAAAATGGTTTCATCCAGTTCTGTAATTGACATCGCCTAATTCAAATATATTTCTTACTACCACTAGTCCAAACCAATGCACTATGAGCTTTCTTGGATGGCACATAAAATTGGATTCATACAAGAGTACCATCTTCCTCACTAAAAATGACTTATTCTTAATATTCTATCATGTCAATACTTTTTTTATATTTTCTATCTTCGACTCCATCAAGCAATGATGAGCCACTCATATAGGTGCATCAATTTATCATGTGATTCTTTATTACTTTTTCATAATCCAATCCACTTGCGAGTGTGATATGTAGGGATAGTAACATAAAATCCATAGGTAAAACTACATATGTACCAAATACCAACTAAAAAGGTGTGGCCTTATTTAATCTCTTATAAGTTGTTCTATATTTTAACATAACATTTAATACCTTGTCATCCCAATCCTTCCTTCCAACATCAAATTTTTTGTCAATGTTTGTTTCAAAATATTATTGAAAGATTCAACAATTTTGTTTGTGTTATAAGCACGAGAGTGAGAGTGGGGTATGACTCGTTGTTATAAACTTTTACTTCATTTACCATATCATACATTCATCATTTAATTCACCCATTCAACATACATAACTAATTGTGATCATATTAAGTGTGTTACAACCATTCACAAGTGCAAGAGACAAGAGAGAAAACATAAACACCATATATAATTTGGGAGGGGAAGAAAAACCACTAAATATATTCTTATATTACTCAAAACAAATGACTTATGTGAATATTACACATCAAACAAGATTTCTTTAGTGAGGCACCAATCGCACAAAGATCACCAACCATTATTTATCAAGTCATTACCCATGCAAGGAGGCTATAACCCACTAGGATTACTAAGCACTAACTTAGACACCTAAATATGAAGATCAATGAAGATTTATTTCTCCACTAACTGATTGTGATCACAAGTTTAGCTCCATGCACTCTACACTCTCTTAAAAATTTCTCTCTTCTTCCTTGCTTAATATTGCATCATCATATTCTGATCATGTAAAATAACCTTGAACACCTACTCCTATACTCATTTAAATCTTCAATCCTCTTCCTAGCTCTACCCTTGACCCCTTAAAACTCTATTTTCACTTCCTCTAGCTCACTCACATCCCCATCATCACAACTACACATAATGAGAAAATACACTAGTCTTTATATACTTGAATCATGATAAAACACCTTATATTGGACAATACCTTTAAGGTCAGTCATACCATCATGAAAAAATATTTACAATGTCATATAATTCACTCCAAGAGACCATATAGGTCAGCATAGGCCTAAACACAACCATGATTCATAGTTAGGCCTAAAACCCAAGCTATCATTCCAACTAATGCATTATGAACATCAAGGACATAATACATCATCATCATGACTCCTATAGCTTCACATAAGTTAGGAAAATCCTCTATTCATCACCAACAAGCATAAGAATCTCTGCAACCATCATCTACATCATGGCACACTCCATTTTGCAAGCTTCACTAACTAGGTCTAAGTACTATAAATCCAGTCTCCAAGAATGAATAGGACCACACAAAAAACAAAGATGTCAAGACTTATTTGGAACATTTATTAAAATAAAATGACCCAAAATCACTCTCCAAATCCATGAGACACAATCAAATAGGAAAAACACTCTAAGACCTTCAACTCTTTCACCTTGCTTAAACATGTTGATTATACTCTCAGAAATAGGTATTCATAATCAAGATGGTTCACACCTTTAAACTATTCACCAAGGAACAAGTATCATATGGATGGAAATTTATTGATGTATTCTATCTGAAACAACTCATGGTAATCACCATAAAAGGCACAAGGCACTTAACTAGCTCCATCTCTCAAAATGGCTTATGGGAATCAAGAACATGCCTTGAGAATTTGATCTCTAACACTTCAACCATCACTTATAGGAACTAAAACCACTTGGAACACTTCACTATCATCCCTTCCAACATGATTAAGTAACCAAAACTATATGTCACATGGAGAAAACCTCATATCCATACATGTTCTAACTAGCTTCTTGACAAGCCTAATAGGGTTGATTAGGCCATTAGGGATTAAGAAAGAAAACACATCTCCAGATCTAACCAATCACTCAAACACTTCATGTTAGGCCTATATTTGTTATCCAAGTCCATAAAACACTTCTCCAACATGCATTTCTATCAAACACACCTCAAACCACAAGACTGGTTTTGCACACTCTAGCCCTCAAGCAGTAGGGAAAATTTATAGACCTATTACACCAATTTTATCCACACAACTTACACAAAACTTTTCATGACCACTTATAATAAATTAAAATATACCTAGAATAATTAATTTTGGTTCATGAAACTTCCATCTCATTTCTCTACTTACAAATATCCACAAAAATAGGGTTTTTATTCAACTTGTTGAAACAACTGGAACATGAAATTACCACCAAAGGAGGCTAAAGAGTTCTCTACATCCCTAAAGTTTCAAATTTTATTCCCAACTCATTTGGATACCATACAACTCATTTTTCCTCCATCTCTCTAGAACTAGGGTTTTAGAAAGGGTTTTGACTTGCTTACCATCTTAACAATGGTTCATAAATATCTAACATCCAAATGAATTCATTTTCTTGAAAAGTTATTTTAAATCAATTCCTTAACATACCTCATGAGCTTAGATCCCATTTAGACCACACATGTGTGGGTGAGCATCTAAAGTTGACCTATCAAGCTGAATTTTTTCTCTAAGAGCTCACAAGCTAAAAACACATTTTCTTGCTTTCCTCTTTGACCCAAGACCTAAAATTTGACCCAAAGAACTATGATGAACTCCTCCATGGTTTTCAAATCTCATCCAAGCTCAACTAAATATGAAAATATCCATGCGCTAATACTTACCCATGTATTCATGTCTTGTTTTCATTGACTTGCTTCAATTTTCCCTTGATCATGTACTTAACAAATGAATGATGACCAAATACACCTCCTAAACATGTTTTAAAACACCTCAACATACTCCTTACATGCTCAAACAAGTCTTCCCTACATCATACTCCATGCCACCATACCATACTACTTGGACTAGGTCAAGAACAAGGCCTAGAATGGCTTCTTCAACCTATGAATTTCATGAATTGACCTTGAAAACACCTTGCATATCTACTAACACCTTTTACACATCTTACTTATCATGTTATACATCCTACCAACCTTTTGAACTCACATCATGACCATACTAGCTTAACCTATGCGGTTTGACCATGTAAATGTACCAAGCCAAAATATGAAGAGACCAAAACTAGACACTCCCAATCAACCTTCAAGCTAGAATTTGGATGAAACTTCATATTGACTCCTCTATCTCCTTGAAACCCTTTGACATCAATGTGACACTTGACATAAATGACAACAAAATATACAAAATGCCCAATAATCTCCCCCTTTGTCATTGATGAAAGCCACCTTTTCGATGGCAACCACATACCTATCAAACCACATACCTATTTTCATGTTTCTGATCATATTCTCCCCTTTGACATCTATGAAAAGTGATACTGTGAAAATTGACATCAAAAACAACAACTAGATAATCATCGCAACACCAATAATGCATACCAACTTACTTACTTACTTGACTTGCACACACTTTGACAAAATTGATGTTAATGCTCTATGGTTCTATTTCTTAACTCATCTACATAGCTCCTCTGAGATTATATCCACATGAATGACTTATTCATGCATGAATCCCCTTAAGATAATGTAATCCATCTCTATCTCAGAACTTCAAAACCTTCTAAGAATCCATGAACCTATAGAAAGCTTCACCTTCTTTGCATTTAAATATACAACTCCCCTGGAACTAGATACCACTATCCTTGATACATCTTGATTAAAAAATCATTGAGAAAATGAGGCACAACTCTTCAAAATTGACTGTATAAGCATTCCTTAACACTTTAGTATCTCATATCATATGGACATTTTTGACAACATATTTGATGCCTCTTCATACCTAAATACACTTGATCCTATTATACATTGTCTTGAAAGCATCATTCATTATCTTAATGAATCAAAATATCATCTCCCCTTGGGATAGTCACCATATTCAAATAATTTGTACTTCCTCACTTGTAATAACACCTTACACAATAACAACAAACCATGCATTACTTCATCCTTTTCAAATCACAAAAAACAGAGCATCACATACCTTGTCCTTGCAACAAACAACCTTCCTCATATAGACCTAGAATTCTTCCATCTTCTTCAACATAGAAAAACACATTTATATCTCATGGACACAATGGATAAAATTTTAAAAAAAACCCCTTGGGATGATACAACCTTCCTCATACTTCATTCTTCAAATTTAATCTTCAAAATAATAAGAGTGTGATAATCAAATATCTGACAACATACCTTTAGTATCATAATTAGTTCTTTAAAAGTATTCTCACCTCCTTAATAAACTTCATGGAGTAAAAGTCCAATATTTTGGATAATAGCTACAGAATCTAATGAATCCTTCATGAATATTATCAACTCGTATATAGAGATTCTTAAGTCATACTTTCTCATAGTGGAATCTCCCCTTAGATTTTGCAATATGATACAATACCATTTCCTTGCATCTTAACTTAACTTATAAATCTTTCATACTATCAAACCACCCCTTAGATTATGAAATTTAATACAATATTATTTCCTTACATCTTAACTCAACTTCTCATTCTTGTCATCTTGTCAAACTTGGAATTCTTAAGGTTAAAAACAATTATTTCTTCAATCCTTCTATTAACCTTCATAATGCCATCAAAATCTCATTTCTTTGTCTTCATGGGTAAAAAAAAATGATACAACCTTTTATATAGCTTTGCATAACATACTCAACTTGCAATCCTTCTTTAACAAAAAATAAAACCAAAAATACTTCTTATTTGTTCATCATATCTTCTTGAGACAAGAACATGGGAATATACTTTCAACTAGCCTTAGAGCATAATCAAAAGAATCTTCAAGGAACATATGATTTTCTTATTTGAATCATAGCAAAAATATATTCTTAAAGCCCAAACTTTCATACACTTGTTTATCACTTTAGTCACATAAAATTCTTTACACAATAATACTAGACCTCAAGAGCACAATATTTCTTGGAACATCTTTCAAGCTTTTAAAAAAACACACAAAGGACAACTAATTCCTCCTTGATATCATTCAACCAACTTCACAAACCTTAAGAATATCATTTCTCCCCCTAGGATACTACATTATATAACCTTGGAGTATCTTAACTCTAGGAATCCTCTCATGATAGTCATAGACTTATGATCTTCCATCACAAATCTCGATCAAATCTTTAGACCTAGAAAAAAATATTTGAATTGAAAACATAAATTCATTACCATTTATAGACAACATATACCTTTTGATTGTATAAACACACCTTCTCATAGATTAGATGACTTGATAAACTGATTCGGAGAAGAATCAACATATCTTGACATGATTGAGCCAAAACAACTTTTAGGATCACAAAATATAGACCTTGTAACTTCATACTAAGAAAGCTGCAGACTTGAATGAGGTCTTGAACACTATAGCTATATCCAAAACCTTGACAGAAACTCAGAGTTTACTTCCCATTTAACCAACAACCAAAAATCTCACTAACTGTTAGGACTCCTAATGCATAAACTCAAACCTTATGAATAGTCATAGAACATACCTTATAACATTTGAAGTATTCCAAAGCATATCTAGACTTATAAACTTCTCAAGTACTAGAGAGTGGATTGTAGTTAAACACAAATGATTATCATAAAATTTTGGTTCAAATTCAATCATAACAAACATGCCCTTTTGTCTTGATGAATGATTTGATTCAGACTTCTTGATTACACTTGGTTCTTTTTTGACTGATTTTTCAATTACAGGTAGATGATAGATGAACCAGACCTTCCTTCTCTCATGATCTTTGCTCAATCTTGGTATGAAACTCTCTTTGATTTTTAGGTCCATCAAGCTCTATCCTTGCTGATTGAGGTCTCCAAATATTTATTTTACATTGAACTAATTTATGGAAAAACCATTACATCTTAAATAATAGCCCTGAATTGATATTTTAGACTTACACTCCATCTCCTTGTTTATGAACCTCCTTTTTCTATTAGGAATTTTTTTTTTCAATATGTCCTATATCATGACAACTATGACACTTTGTTGACTAAATCATATTATAATACCTTCCATTATTCCATGAATGCTCATTCCTTGAGGGCCTTTTCTTGCAGTCTTTAGCTTTATAACTAAAAGCATGACAAATATAACAATAACCATTGAAAGAAGACCCATACCTCATTGAATTTGGTTGTCTAATGGGGTTATATCTCCTGTTTCTATCCTCTTGGTATCCTTCATGTCTTCACAAGCACTTGGACCTGACATCTTATCAACACAAATCTTCTCCAACCTTTCATATGTACATGTAGCCTACTAGATGTATGCTCCAAATATAATTTCAAGGACTTCAACTCATCTTCATATCTAATACAATATTCTTCCCTAACTCTTAGGGTTTCTACTTTAGACTTAAGCTTGAAACATTCTTCTTCTTTTCCCTTTAGGGATCCTTTCCACACCTAATTTGGGATTTCAACTCTTTTATGGATTGATCATGTTTTACCTCTATATCATTGATTTGTTCTTACAATTCATGGATTAATGAATCTAAAATTGTGTATT